>DWTO01000333.1:0-22584 GCA_018244755.1 Jemadia pseudognetus
CATTTATCTGTACATTATTTTTATTCATTTAATTTATAAACAGTGACAAAGAGACAGAATACACAGGAAACTATGTACAATAGTCTAAAAAAATCACGTTTTACATTGACAAAGATTAGGCATGCAATGTGAATGTTTTGTATCCAATTACAGTATCACGTGCTCTGACTAATTTGGGACCATGTACAGTGTAGTGACATGTCCACATATTATAGCCTCATAGTGGGACATTAACGTAACTGATGGAATGTGGGATTGTGACAACACTCCTCTGTCTATCTATTTGGCGATTACATATATGATATAATGTTTTGGTTCTTTCAACATATTGTTATGATATATAGAGTATGATTATACCCAATACACTGGGTACTCTTACCTATTCTCTTGCTGACGGTTATTCATTATCCTCTGCTCATTGTGTATGTCCTCCATCAGCTTTCGAATTTTGTTTTTGCACTGCAGTAGCTCCGTTTCGCAGTTGGCTAACTTTGAACGCACCAGTACTATTTCGGACCGGAGTGTCTTCTCATTCTGTTTTACGATTTCACTCTCCTCTTCAATGTATGCCAGTGCTTGCACCTGATGAACATGAAAAATATATAATTTTGAATAACGAAATATAAAAGGACTCAAACTCAAACAGGAAAAAGACTTATTATTACTTGTTCAGTGCTAATCCTCAACTGATTGTCAGCAGAACTGAGCTGCTGCTGCAACAACTCCACCTGCCTCTCCTGTTCACGGCCCTTATTCTCCCAGTAGCCAATTTCTGCATCATACTGAATAATCACATACATTAAGTTAAGAGAAATTTTAATGGTAATAATAAAAGAACACAAGTTAAACCATGTAGTCACTGATCTCACCTTAATAAGATCAACTTGTTGGCTGGACAGCTTCTCCCGCTGGTAGTTGACAAGCGACACTAATTCTCTATATTGACTATTATAGCTAACGGCCTCTGGACTGCGGCTATCCGAGTTCTCATCGGGCAAGTTGACTGGTGACATGTGGGCAGAACGGTTATTCCTTGTTGTGCGGTTAGGAGACTTCCTTAAAGCTTGGCTGGGCGGTGGCGGAGAGCGGTAAGGAGGAGGGGGCTCTCTAGAAAATTGGGATTGTTAATTAGTTTATAATCAGTAACATTATTCAACAATTTCATAATATGCACATTATTTATCAACATAATACTGATGAGATAAGAAAGATTATAGCCTATGATCCCAAAACAAAATGATTAAATTAATCACCACTTGTATTGTTAGAATGACATAACAAAGAATTTTTTTTGACTGTAACTGTGTAATTGTAACATGTTCTCTAATTTCACCATAGTAAAGATTGAACCTTTCAAATTATTGATTTTATATATTCTATAAAAAACTACAAAAAAACATGGCGCATATTTAGTGACCCTACATATGGCGGAATATCTATAAAAGCAACAAAATTAGTATGACAGTTATCAAGATAAGAGTTGAGTACAAATAGCGGGATACTTTTAAGTGTGCGTAAGAGATTAAGATAGGTTAGGTTCCATTTAAATTGATTACCTGTAAGGTGGGACATCTTTTAACACGGGGCTATCAGATTCGGGTGTTTTGGCTTGTTGCACCCCCTTCACCACTCCAACAGGGTTTCCAGGCGAAGTGCTGTTAACATTGTTATTAAAGGTTGGGGTATTGTTTGTTCTATTTGGTGAGGTTTGACTATCTGCTACATTAGGGCTCGATGTGTTATGACCCCTAAGGAAAAGTAAACAAATATTATAGACAGGTTACTAAACAAAATTTCAAAATAATGTATCACTATTACAGGTCCTAAAAGTAGCATACAAAATATTATTCATTTTATTCTTATAAATCTAGAAATCTAGGATCTATAGAATGGATCTAAAATTGGCATAATGCCTACCGTATTCCAGTAACACTGAAATTTCATTGATAATATCGGAGAATTTGATGAAGTTGTTTACAAGTTCCTGGAAGTATGTATATGTGTACAAGGTAAGCAAATGCATATAGTAATGTTCTGAAGATGAGTAATTTGCTTAAGATGCCAAAATATTCTCAAATTAATATAGGAAAATATATATCCCAACCTATTGTGTATGATAGTTGAGACACACTCAATCTGATCATAAATGACTCTCATCGGAATGGTGAGGCGCTCAGATGAATTCAGCACACAACTGAAGACCAACTGTGATATTAAGACTTGTAAATGTTTTCAGACTGTTTTAAATATGTGTGCTATATTGTATAATTCTATTCAATAAACGTAACATTATACAATAATGTCATTTTAAGTCATTTTGCATTTGGCGGCATTTAATACTGACTTTGTCACCCCTGTACAATGTGATGGATTTTTAGCCAAGATTGTTTCAAGCCATTACAATAAAAGCCTTGAGAACAAAAGGAAAAAGACAAAAGCGGATTTAATGCCGTCCATTTAATAATGGATCATATCACATTTTGTTTCACAGATTTGTTACCAGTGACCATGAGAACCAAACCTGCCTCAATTATTGAAAGCAATAACAGGATGCAATAAATGAATAATTTATAATTAATTTAATGTCCTTAATGTACATTCCTACTTCAATGTCTATGAGTCATGTTTAGCCTATGAAAATAAAAGCACATGTATTTAATATATAATAAACTTATGTTCACATACAACACAATAAACTCATTTTCCACTGTATTTTTAAATCAAACAATAACATATAACACTGCATGATCCTAACTATATTATGTTTGTTTTTTCAACATATATTGTTTTTCAGCTATTTGTTATTTCAGCTGAACTTTATATAGAGTTGGCTGTAAGGCTGGTAGTATCTGACGCACACAACTATTGAAGTATGATAATGTTTTATTTTTTGGGGGTCTTGGATTCAAATCTTGGTATGCACATCTTTAACAAAATATGCATTAACACTATAACGGTAAAGGATAACAATGTGTGGAAACATGCACACCTTAAGCTTAAAAAGAAATCTCTAGGGTGTATGAAATGTTGGGATAAGCACACTTGGCAGCACAGCAACGTATGGTGTTCAAAAAGAGGGAAAAAAGTTGTTTTTTCTGGTATTTACTTTTCAATAATAATGTAATAATAGTGAGCTTAGATTATTTAAGTGTACATATATAAAAAATCCTCGAGCTTATAGCTTAATAGCATGAATTTGTTACTAACCAATTAAGAGATAATATTGCATGTATGAAATTCATTGAAATTATTGTGTGTAAATAAATTAATAATAATCTTTTCATCTCAAATCTGATTCCAAAGTAAGCATCACGAGAATATATGTGTTACGGCAACCATACACCTAATAAACTACATTTATAAATATATACTTAAATAGATTTTTTCAAATAATAAAAAATATATTACTGACCCATTCCCTATTGGAGATCTTGAATTATTAGTATGTTGTGGTGGTTTTTGGTTGGCTGGATCAGATCGCCTCAATATAAACTGTATGTCATTGGAGTACTCTCCCCATTTCATTAGAATCTGAAAATAATAATGCATAGTATAGTGTAATGCATATCATACATTGAGAAAATATTTCAATACAAATACTATGTTACCTTATAGATGTGTCTTTAACCAAGTTATTAGTAGGACATTATTCATTAAAATTAACAGAGTACAAAGTTAATGTAAATAATAAATTATGAGAAACATTTCATATCATTACTTGTACTTGTGACAATAGCAACTAAAAATCAAGTTTTACCTTCAATGGAAACTCCTGTGGTGCCAGAAGTCTCTCATTGTTCCTCCATCTTTCTATTAATGTGAACCTACCCACTTTACCAGTGGCATGGGCCAAGGCGAAAACTACATCCTACAAACGATACACATAATTATTCAAACGTGAAATATTTAATGTTAAAATACTGCTAGTTGAAATTTATCTTAATATAATTTCTAATTAAGAGTTTTCTTATCATTTAAATTTAATAAAAATAATTATGTGAAGGATATCACAATAGCATTTAAAAGTGTATCTATTTTAATGCCACTGGTAATAGACCTTATAATAGTGACTTGAAATACATTATTGGTATAAAGCAAAAATGGTGTTAGAACTGAAATTTGCAATTAGAAAACTACAACTTAAAGCATTGTACGTAATGATGAGAATACTTTTAGTGACCTGACAAGTTGTAGTCTCTGTCACCCCACAAACAATCCTTTGTATTCCCTCGACCCAGACCTTCAACTCCATTAATTTAAGGCCGATTCACTACACGCAATAATCATTTACACATTTAGGACACCATTATAAGATACACTAATCAGTCCCCGATTTCTTGATCACGCAAAAAAAGCTAAAATGCGAAACAAACATTCCAAAAACAATAGAAAAATAAAGTGGGTTATGAGAAAATTCGTTCTGAAACGTCCTCGTATTGTATCGAATTATTGACTGACAGTACAGTACTATACCAGTGCCTTGAAGTCGTTCAGAAATATAATTTGTTGTTAACAATGTCATTTACATATTATATATAAATTTATATATTCTAGAAAGGAAATTATGTTTTTATAATGTATGTATGTTAAGGTTGGGGCAAATTGTTTTTATTATAAACTGCTTAATGTGGACTTATTAACTAAACAATTAATTATAATATTAATGGTACTATCAGTGTAATTCGTTTTGGACATATTATTATTAAATGATGTATGTATTAATTTTCGTATATAAAGCTGTTGGATTACCAAATGTTTAAATAAATAACTTTACCATATTCTTAGGTGGACTGCAATCATTCTATGAATTAATTACGTTATTACGTTACTCTATTATATATAACTGCTCATTTATATATGTATTTATTTGTTATTTTATTAATATAATTTAAAAATTCCGTCTACCAATAAAAAACTAGATTTCTAATTCCAAAATATTTTTAAAAATGTCACAAATTTATTGACATTAATTTAAGTGTGAAGATTTGAATACAGAAATATCTTCCAATAAGTCAAGAACATATATTCATTTTTAAGTATCTCATAATTATATTAATAATGGCTCAAGAAGATGACGATGAAGTATGTACTTTTTTGCACTTTCAAAATCCCTTCATGTTTTGCTCAGTTAATAAAACAGTCTATTAAAGGTAACGATACTTAATTATCTTTAACAAAAAATAAATATTTGTAAAAGGTTCAAACAAAAAGGAAAAGGTTAAAGTGTAAAAGGATATTTAAAATTACGAAAAAATAATGTCCCGGAGTTTTTATCTTATCAAAGTGCAAGATTAGATTTGCGAGTCCCAATGATTTTGGAAGCTATAATGGCGTTGTAATGTTATTACTAGTAAAATATAGGCTCGAGGAGCTCAGGCTCAAACTGAAGCAAAACACCATCTTGACTTCACATTTAACGTATCCAGAATGATTTTGCCTTGGCTTGGCAAGCGAAGTATTTGCTAGGATTGGCGGATTAATTCTGTTGCTGCTACAGGGAACGGTATGCCTTAACTCAGAAATCAAACTAACGACCACATTATTCGCGATAATATACATTAAATTTCCAAAGATTTATTTTGGAGATGCCTTTGGCAGGTAGGACATGAGTGTCGGGATCCGCTAATGAAACACATAATTCAACAATTTATATGATAATGATCAATTCATCCATTGGAATGGTGAGGAGCAATTACAATGCATTTTATAGTGCTTCACATTGGCTTAATTAAGTGACATCTGATAAATCTATGTAGGTACCTTTAATCCATGAGTATTTATGGCCTAGGTAGAGCACGAATTCTCCCACGCTTACGCTACTGTCCATTGACGGCTGGGCATTTAGTTCTGACTAGGTAGATCTTCCAACACCGGATTTAGTCGCCTTCTACAACTTCTTGTGTGCCGATTCCAGGTCGGGTAATGTCTTATTACTCCGCCCTTAGAGGGACGAGCGGACCTAACTCGATTGTTGGATATTTTTGATAAAAATGAATAAGATATTGCCGTTACAACTTCGAAAAAAGATAAGCACACGAGCAGTCTAACATAGGTACATAATGTATTGTTACCCCTATTTTCTATAGAGGTAGGCAGAGACTACGGATTTCCACCTGCTACGGCCTCGGCAGACTTGATTTGTGTCTTCTACATTTATTAAAGTTGTCATAATATATACTCGTCAGTATAAATAATGACGATTGAGTCTTTCTCCAAGAGCAACAAGCTTGTGCTCTTTACTAGCGACAAGAAAGAGTATTCAAATTAACCTCAGGGGCACACGAAACGAGCCGCGTTGGTGACGTCACAACCACGCAACGTCGAGCACTTGTACGGCTGTGCCGCTTAATAAATGAAGAGGAGTTGAGACTGTTTAAAAATCTAGATTTTTCCAAATTACAGGATGTAGCGCCTATTTCAATCCAGAAGCAAAGTTTTTGTCACAAAGTTTTTACTGATCATCGTACACTAAGTACTTACTCGTACGTAACATTTACTAAAATAAAGGATATTTGGTGTTAAATGATTTTATTTCGTAAAAGCGTTATTACTTCCCCCAAAGAATTAATAACAGATTTATAAGGTGACTGTTAATGATAGGAAACCTCGATAAAATTGGGGAAATCCTAGAAGACAACATTAGTACAATGGACTTTAATGGACGTACATGTCCATACATACATATGTATATTGCCATAGATCCATAGGCAAAAGAATTTGTCATGAGGACGGCAGCCGATTTAAACTGTTGGCCTCTACTTCTATGTGAAATCAACGCGACAATGTAAAAAATTGAATCAAAACAATATAATCTACAATTTAATTCTTACATTAACATTTCCGATAACATTGTCTAGTAAATAAAATAGTCGAAATATTTTTTGTTATATAGGTAAAAGTTGTTTAGAATTTTTTTCGTAAATAACTATATCACAGTCGATTAAAGTGTTTTACCAACAAATTTATCCTTATTGTTAGTCAAAGAAATATGTTTGACAATGTTATATAAATAGATGACCGAAACAACATTTTAGCAAAATATAAGAGCAGTAAAAGTTAAAGATATTATTTCTGCTAGCAGTTTGAACACAAACATGTTTTAAATGTCGTTTGTAATAAGTAATAGGGGTTAAAAGCGGCTTGAACAGCTTTTTTTAAATTAATGCCGCTAGATAAGTCATAATGTTGTTCAAACTGTTCTGTTTTCAATTCGCTCAGAAAGCGTTTACTTTATAATATTCAACTCGGTAATGCTGATTAATTAAATATGTATACATTACAGGATGTTATTTTCAATGTTGAAGAAGTTCAGAAAATTGTACGCGATAACATAGAACTTTGCCTGGGAGGTAACGTCTACAGTCACTCCCGCGTACCGCAATGGATCACTGTCATTACTGAAAAGACGCTAGCAAGACTTGCTAAATTAAACAAACCTTTTAAGTACATCGGTAAGTAACACATATCTATTTAAATTATTATTACATTTATTTTATATATTGCTATATACTTAACCCCTATACCATAACGGGATGAATAACACAAAAGGTAAATCGTGACCTACCCCATCGGCGAAATACAGGCGTGATGTTAACAATGTTTTTTCATCTAGTAAGAATGACTGTGACACAGAAGAACGGATCAGGTCTTCACACTGCGGCGGCGTACTTCTGGGACACCGCAACAGACGGCACCTGCACTGTGCGCTGGGAGAATAAATTCATGTACTGTATAGTTAACATATGGGGATTAGCTTTACAGCTTTGAGTAATAAAACTTTACTAAGTTTATTGTATGATTTATTCTTCTACTATAAAATGTTCTACTTGATCCCTTAGCAAAGAAACCTTCATAGTTCTTAATATATTTGGTATTACTGTTAATTATTACATAAAGGTGCTTATTGTGTGTATTTATGCGTAAATAAGTTGGGACACAAGCTTAAAAGCAGACAAAATAAAACAATGACATAAGCATATTTTAGTATTTTTTATTTTTGGTAAAATTTACCATAATACAAAATAATGATAGAAATAAATAAAGTAATAAAATGTATAGACAGGTCATAGAGAACTATGCATTGTAAAATTGGTGCTTTTAAAGCAATAAAATTTATAATAACATTAGGCAAAATGGCATGTGTACATTAAAAATATAAGCATTATTTTTAACACAAAATAATATCAAGGGCCGACGTTTACACAACGAAAAATTAATGATTCATTAATCACTTAGTGATTTTGGTCTTTAATTAATTTTAAATCAATTTTATTAAAATGCACATGCACACATTTTAAAGCAACATTAGGATGATACCTTACTATCCTGTCGATATTAATCAGAAACATTTCATACAAAAATGAAAAAAAAACCAAAGTGGGACAAGGAAACCGAAATTGACATTACAATAAGTAGAGAAGGAAATATACAATTCAATTAAATCATAGCTGATAAAAAAAAACTAATATTAAAATAGACAATAATCATTATTCATAGCAATAAAATTATCTGTACTTTTTTATTATTATTATCATTAATCGATGTATACTAATCGACTACCTCTTGTATCAAAATGTAGAGAATCTATGAAATATATCATGGCTTGTTAAACGTATGGCCAGATCCACGTTATGATATAAGACTACTCTATTGTATTAGCGGACTATGAAAAGTAAAAGCTTATGAAAGACTCAAAAATTTTCTAGAATGTTATAGTTATCCTTCTTAATATCGTGTGAAAAACATTTGATGAAGAGTTAGCGTAAATTTTTATTAAGTATGTCAAGAGATATTTTATTAATAATAAAAATAGATGGCACTCATAGGTCTCGCAACATAGCCTTAACACTCCAACAACAGGCCACAAACATACAATAATTCGTCCAAAATTACTTCTTGGTACTGATTGGAAGGAACCCGTACATTTTCTATAGATACAAATATGAAAATGTTAGGTATAATTATTACAGAAAATATCAATCCAAAATTTAAAAAGTGAGAAAATGTATATGTAAGATAACTATAACATTCAAAAGCATATATTTATTTATATATTATGTTAGTTGATTTGTAAATGTACGTAATTTGGTGTGGCTTGTATTTGAATGAAACTTTTTAATAATTTTAATAGCATAAAGTAAACAGCTGTATTGATTTTTAAAATACTTAAGGACATGTAATTAATTAATACTGCTTATTAGATGCAGTGCCCGACACCCGCGCCTGCATCTCGTCTGCATCTACACGATACACTATTAAAAATCATGTTACATCGAATCGTATTCACTGGTATGTTTATAGATTTATGTGATGAAATTGTGATGCTTAGTATAAATTTAATATACGGTTAAAACACCCAGTTAATAAAAAAATATACAATAAATAAAAATAATTTGATTCAAATAAAAACGCGTTTAAAACCCAAACTGTGCTGAAATGTATTAAAGCTAAATCAATGTGCATTTCCACGATGAAATTCGCGTGCGGCTGCGGCCTGCGCGGCGGCCACAGAGTCGCTCGTACACCAATAACTTATTATGTACACAATAAGTAATGCTCTATCAAGTAGAATCTACCACTATGACTACAATAAAACGATTTGTCGCTTAACCTCATTATTATGACAGATAATTCCTCTTATTTACAATTTCACTATACATACAATACTTAACAAAAAAAGAAAATACAAAAAAGTAGTGTACTTTTAAGTTAAACTTGCTACCCTTTTTTCGAATGTACTAATTTCATTTAAAATTAAAATCCTTACAGCTAGCGATTATTTACATGTACACCGCTTATGTTAGTCGAGACTTAACTGATCACAAGTTAAGAAATAAGAACAAACAAGGAACAAAACAATGTACACTATGCACTAACCATTGACACACCCGCTCGGGTCTAACCTTGTATCACATCCTGGCCCAGTGTACCATCACACTCGGTCTAAACTTAAGCTGTTTCAACCTTTACCATCCTCATCGACTTAAACGATACAACTTAAAATTATATACATAAAACTTATCACAAAATAAGATACAATTTAAGTAAAAGCAATGTAATATACATTCTAACAATTTTAAACACTGGGCAGATTCAAGAAAGAGATCATAACAAGATTCATGAATACTTTGCGTCCAACTCTCGCCAGTGGGACTGGGGGGTGTCAACAAAAGAGATGGGAACAACTCGATATGTGATTGGGTGACTTATTGTCATACATACATATTTACATTTAAAAATTGTGCTCAACCCAGTATTTTTTACGGCACACAATCTCTTAAAATTTTAATTGTTGTAGACACATACAATTCTAATGATGTTACAACAGTTATCATTTTGTTAAACATTGTAAATGAATATTCCAGTTTTAACAAATTCATTCTTATCTCGTTATCAAGACGATTAACATCTAACTCAACTCTGTTAATTAGTGTACTTATATTATGCTATCCAGTAAATAAAATCTAAGACAACTTGACTTGAATGCAAAACATTTATATATTTATCTAGCGAAATTGATCTGTCTTTATGATAATACTATAAAACTGTAAACTAAGACACATTAAGAAGGTTTATTACATATAAACGTTTACGTTAAATTAGATGTTTACATACACTCCATAAAGATGGTCTTTTGTTGATATACGATCCTCACACCACATCAAGCTCCCCAGGAAACGTGAATGTATAGCATAATTGACACAAATTCACTCACTCACTCATAAAAGTACGTCCGAATGTTAGTTGAGGTACTTGCGACACTTCTTAGCGCCACACGTACACGGTATCTTTATTTCCTCGAACGGAAACTTGTAGTCGTAGGTCAGTTCCTCTCCGACCGTGATGCGTCGCAGAGCGAAAATTAATATGTGTTTGTGTCCGTGAATGTCTACCACGCGTGAGTAACAGTTGGGCTGTAAGGAAAACAAAAACAATGCGTAAATTGAATAATACATCAATTAGAAATGTATTCTCCTTAAATGAGTATGGGGCCGTCCATTGATTACGTGGGGCGTTTTTTGAAACTTTTTTGAACCCCCCACCGCCTTCCTATTTGGTGGGATTTCGTGGATTTGATTCAATCCCCTGTCCCACCCCCTAATCACACGTAAAATTTTTAAAATGTGAATCTCTATAATAAGTGATAGAATTGGCTGAGTCGGCAACCAATATTCCAAAGTTTTTCCAAAGTCCTATCCCTTTGTGGAACGTACGTTGTATACATTACTTCTGAAATGCGGGAGTGTACTACACTCATCTGCCTATCTCTTCGGGGATTACTGGCGTGATATTAAGTGGAAGGTATAACATTGACGAACTAGCGGAACTATTATTTCTTACTGAACGGACTCACATCACACGAATGGTTGATGAATCTCGCCGCGTTGCCCTTGAGCGTGGCGTCGACGACCAGGTTGTCGTCGATGCGGAACATGTAGCAGCCGCCCACGCCGCGCCGCCCGCTCATCGCCTCGTAGCGCTTCTCCCGCTGGTCGGCCAACACCGCGCGGATCACCTCGCCCGCGTATTCAATCACCATGTCACCTGAAAAACGCGACATTCAGATTTCATCCGTTATATCAGTCTCTCTCAAAGTGGACGATAGTACCTCCTTGTGGGTACAGGAAGCTTTCAAGGGGGCGGTAAAGTGTCATGACATCAGTAAAGATGTAAGCTTCACTCTGAAAAAGGATAAAACTCACACACAGAATATAACACTAGGTATATTTAAAACAAAGTAATTTCTGGGGAGGCTAGATAACAATTTATTCTCAAATTGGGCAGAAGACGAAATAAGTTTAAAATCCTATGCAATATATTAGGAGTTAATAGCACTATAGGTAAAAAAGTCTCCTGTCGACTTTGAAACCAAAGCACGAACTATTTACTAAACTAGTTGAAGTACGTCAGTATATACATTGTGAATAGTAATGAATACTAATATCAAAATATATGTCAATAATATCGCACCTTCTTCAATGTCTCGTTTACAGAACAGTCCTCGTCCATGTATATGAGATCTATAGACGCCAACAGACGCCTTTGAAGTCTCCTTGAGTTGTCTAAATCTCATCGCCGGGGGTAGTGTCGCCAGTCGCCTGTGTACAAAATGACGCGGTAGTGTCGTGACATTCGACAATAGAAAATATAACGGGAATTTTTAATAATATTCAGATGATGAATAGCCAAAAAGTGAAATAAAGTATGTATGGTCTTACCTTGAAATTGAACTTTCGCCTTCTTGGCCGCCGAAAGGTGGTGGTTCTTCCCTAAAAGGAGAGGCCATCCAACTAAACATGTCATGGTTTTGTTTCCTAGTGAACGGACCTGTACGCGCGCTTCCCCAAGGACTTTCCTTAAAACCTTCACTTAGGTCTAAATTGTTGTCCCAGCTGCTAAGTGGCCTGCCCTGTCTTATTTTATATTTAGTGCAGCGGCTTGCCTACAAAAATAACAAAAAGATGTATAGTAATCGTAGAACCAAATGGAATCAAATGTAAATATGAAATAGTAGTATCATTCAAATGATAAACTTACCCCAGGTAGTTGCTCAATAAGGTATCTCAAGGCATTGTTATTAAGTCCCAGTAAATGTGCTCCGGAAAGAGTAGACGGAAGATTGTACTGGATAAGAGGGAGACCGGATTGCCTTCGAGCATGTTGCACAGCATCTATTACTTTAGCCCAAAGATCAGTGAGCGAAGATGAGGTGTAATTAAATCCGTCCTCTGAAGTCACTTCGTATACTAACTTTGGGCCATCATCCTTTGGCGGATCAGGCATTTGTTTAGAAAGTGACGCCTTATTTTCATGCCCCTTTAATAATTTGTTTTGTTTTTTAACAATATTGGAGTCGTTATTTTCAGATTTTTTATCTATGAATGGTCTTTTCATGACCTTTGTTGTAGGATTCGATAATTTAGCTGTAATTTGTGTTTTATTTGTATCCTTTTCTGTAAGAATCTTTGGCGGATCAGTTTCTAATTCAGTGTCTAAGCACGGCAATGATGACATTTTAGGTGTCTTTTGGGCAGACTCAATATTTCTTGATATAGCTGCTTCGGCTGGCGCAGAACTTGTATTTGCCTGATGCATTTCAGCCGATAACTGCATTGCTCTTGTCGCATCTCTTTCCTCTTTTTCTTTTTTGGCTCTTTCTAATTCCATCATTCGCTTAGATTCTTCAATAGCCTTCTCCAAATCACTGTCTACATTCTCGTCTTTTATGTTTAGATCAGGCATATCATGGCTAACTGGTCTTGCTAACTGTTTGGGCACGGGAGGTGTCCTGTTTGTTGTAGTCTTAGTAGAATTCTTACCCTGACCATCCCTGTGTAATGGTAAAACTCTATTCATCGGGCGCATCGACATAGGATTGACAACATTAGTCGGAATTCCAGACTGCTGAGTTGGTGGTGCTTTGGGCAACATAATACTGGAACTATTTTGAGTAGGTAAATTAATAGTGTTGTTTGGAACTGGTATGCATATCATATTACTGGAATTGTTTTGATTTTGCAACAAATTACTGTTGGTTTGAATAGGAAAATTAATATCAGTAGCTGCCTTTGATGCTATTTTAGGGTCGACCAAGTTATTTTGCACTGTGATGTTCACTGTATTATTACTTGAATTTACATTTATATTCATAGGGGCACTATTAGGTATTGCCTGGAATGGTACATTTATCATGGTACCATTATTTTCATTCTTTTGCTGAAATGTTAACGGATCTGTCGCAATTCCTGGGACATTATTGTTGCTATTGTTAGTCACCACACGTATATTATGTTGCTGGGGAACATGTTGATTTATATTATTATCAAGATTGGCATTATTTATTCTGTTTCTTTCTGGGAGGTTAATTACTCTGTTATTTTGTGAATTCATCTGTAGGTATCCAATTTGGTTGCTGACGGATATCGTGTGGTTTTGCTTGTCATTGCTTACAATATTAACTTTTGCACAATCATTACTAGGAATGTTTGGTATGGGCATGGTTGGTGTAGGTGGTGGTCCCATAATATTTTTACCCCTTAAAGTTTCCTGAGCAAATTTAGGTGATTCATTGACTGGCAAGGATGTTCTATTTATTTGCGGTTCAACATTTGATAACTGATTCTGTGCACTGTTGTTCGTATTCAAACTGCAATTGTTTATGTTAATTTGGGAGTTGCTCGGTAACTGATTACTTAACATCTGATTTTGTCCGCTGTTTATATGAGGTTGTGAATTATTTATCATCATGTGATTCGAAGTGCCTGGCATTAAACTGTTGACAGTATGATCTGGCGTGTTATTGCAGTTCATCAATAAATCATGACCTGATAAGTTGCTTTGGTTGTTAGTTCCATACATCGAATTATTACTCACATTATTCATTACCATATTATTTGTATTGTTGACACCCATACCATGCATAATATTCCCGGTATTATTGACATTCATAGAAGCATTCGAATTCATGTTACTGCATATTTCAAAAGTAGACTGATTACTTGAAAATTGTGTAGAGTTATTAGAACAGCTGCCACTGCATGAATTTTGTATTTCATTTTTGATATCAGGAATATTAGGAACATGCATTAATGGACTGTTCATCACCTGATGGTTGGTATTAGAGACTTGCATGTTGTTATGCATGTTCATGTTGTTTATTGAATTCATGTTGTTCATTTGATGTTGCATAAGATTTGAATGATCCATCGAATTTCTATTTTGTATTTGATTGACAGAGTTCAGATTTGTCATAGACATGGAATTGTTGTCATGACGATTATTGTGTATGTTGGCCATAACATTAGAATTATCCATTTGGTTGTTCATATTCATATTTGAATTTCCTGACATGTGATGCATATGCATATTATTATCCATTGTTTGTCTATTGTGCATCTGGTTTGGTACATGTTGGTGCATACCCATTAAATTATTATCAATATGAGGGCGATTAGCTTGCATTTGCATAACATTAGACATTTGATGTTGGTGGTGATGAGCTATATTATCCATTTGCCTATTTTGTTGCATAGACATTTGTTGATTTAAATGCATGTTGTTTTCAACTTGAGTACGACTGTTATTATTGCCCATATGATGGTTCATTTGTTGCATAGAGTGCATCTGTTGATTATGAATGGAGTCCATTGATCTATTTGAGTGCATTTGATGATTCATATTATTAATTGCATGTCCTTGCATGTTTTCCATAATCATCCTGTTATTTTGCATATTATTCAAGTTTGTCATCTGCTGATTCATATGCATATGAGACAAATCATTAAGATCAGAGCGATTTAAATTATGATTGCTAGAGATGTTATGCATATTTATATTCTGGTTCATAAGGTTACTGGAATCAGAAGTGTTGCGGCTAGAAGGATGCATATTTAATTGATTGTGACTTTGCTGGTTATTTATTATGTTCTCATGGAATGCTCTACTGGATGCTCCTTGACTCAATTGATTTATTTGATTAGTACTCTCCATTTGGCGGCTATGCTGTTGGATCTGTCCATTCATTATATGTATTTGGTTAGAACTGAGTTGATTGTTCTCATGTTGCATCATTTGCATATTCCCATGTGTCATATTAGATGTATTCATAGATGAACTCATCATATCATTCTGTTGATTGTTTTGTTGGCTGTTGTTTTCACTGGACACTTGCACATTTGAACGATTTATGGACATTTCTTGGCATGACATGTTCACATTTTGCATTGAATTATTTACTGAATTTAATATTTGTACTTGTCCATGAGACAGATTATTTGAACCGGAACATATTTGATTCTGATTATTTGGTACTGAAATAGTGTTTTGGTTGTTTTGCATTTGTGGTCGTATAACATTATGAGGTATTATACTTATGGCCGGAGAATTGTTCATATTACCAACCACTTGGCAACTACTTAATTTATGAATATTAATTTGGTTAGATATGCTATCTGCATGATGTTTGTTGTCACTTGGACCCATGTTTTGAAAACTTTTGTCATTTTGGACATGAGAGTGTGATGCCATAATTTCTTGAGAAAAATTCAAATGACCACCTTCAGCTTTTGAAAGAGCATTAATCTTGCTCAACTTCAGTGTTGTATCAGCATCAAAGTTGCTGGTCATTGACGTAGGTGGATAAATATTTCCCGCTGTAATTTGAATGACATTGTTGGATGAGGAATGTCCCGATGAATGGTGGCTGACATTTAAATTGGAATCAAATTGATGTGAAGTAATTCCCGATACAGCATTCCCATTACTAGATACTGATAATAGACAACTCTGATTTAGTTTTTCAGTATCATTATTATGTTGATGTTGCCTTCCTATAGTAATGTTATTTTGCATATTAACTGATGAACTGTTTGAAGTAGTGTTGTTCTTCATAGTAATATTATGCACATCAATTTTATTATCAGATATACCACTATTAGTTGAACTCATTTGTCGCCATGGCGTGGGAGATTTCATACTCTGTGTAACACTTATAGTTGGCATACTTGTGCAATTTGAATTTTCTTGCAAGTTTCCACTTATTTCAATTACATGTGAATTTTCTATTTTCATGTTATTATTCATTTTACTTGTAGATGGTGCTACGGAACTTGACACTATTGGTTGTGATAAAGGTATAGTCTGCATGGAAAATGACGTCGATGAATTTGGTACAGACTGAGATATTGCCATTAAAGGTTGACCCGTTGACGAAATAAGAGTAACATTCGGTGACATTGATACATTGTTTTGTTTAGATATACTCGTTCTCTGCAGATTTTGTGATGTATTCGACAAAGACATACTATGTATCTGTGATGTAACAGGATTAATATTTTGTCTCCCAGTTATGATAGTACCAGATTGCGATCCTCCAATAGAAACTGGACTCATTTGTATAAGTTTTGGTGTCTGACGATTAACATTTGGTTGTTTTTCAGGCAGTGGTTGCAGCGTTAAATTCGGAACAGCAGATTTAACAGTCTTAATTGTTTGAGGTGAAGATTGTACTGTTTGGGCTGTAACTACATTAGCTGTGGATGATACAGCTTGTGAAGTAACACTGTCTCCCACATTGTTGACGACGACATATCCTGTGGGAACTTCTACAATTGGCTCTATCTTACTCGCTTGAAATACTTGCGTCGTTGTGGCCGAAAAACTACTATTTTGTGCTAAAACTCCTTGCATTGCTGTGGATACAAACTGTTGCGATGACATCACTGTATTCTGCACTATAGTTTCCAGACCGTAATATACTGGTTGGGTAGTTGTTAAGTACATACATCCTGAAGGATCAGTAACCATCTCTAAGGTTGGAGTAGATCCAAGCAAAACTTGGTCATTACAGAATTGTGGTAATATTGTTCCTTGAGGCAATATTGTGGTTCCAGGTGTTGAAGAAATGAGAGTATTGCCTTGCGATGATAATGCATTAGGTATAATTGTTGTTTGCCCATTTCCAATACCACTTTGAGGTACTACTGTAGCACCTGTTTGTATTGTATTATTGGGAAGAAGAGTTGCTGTTTGAGACGTCAAATTTCCAGACGTAAGTCCTTGAATTGTGCCTTGAGGAATAATTGTCGCACCATTTTGTGTATGTATTGCCTGGGGCAAAATAGTTGCTCCATTGGGTCCCTGAGATAGAATTCCTTGTGCTTGAATTGTTCCTTGTGGCAAAATTGTAGCACCCTGTTGAATAGCTTGTGGTAAAATTCCTACATTTCCTTGAGGCAGCAATACCGGTATTCCACCACTTGGTACAGCAACTAGTCCTCCAGACTCTGTTTGTTGTATTTGAAATGTTTGAGGCACTAGACCACTTTGTGAAATGAATTGAGTAGGTCCAGTTTTAAAATCTCCTTGGGGTGCAATAGTCGCTATATATTGCATATTTTGATTTTGTTGCTGAGATAAGGCCTCTACATATGACATAATATTCTGGTTAGCAACAGGTTGGACAATAATGGAAGGCTGACCAGTTTGGTTATTTGTTTGTAGTTGTATTACAGTATTTCCTGGTCCCAGTGGAGACTGATTAATTGTTGTAAATGTTTTCTCCAGTTTAGTTTGTTGTCTCTTAATTGTTGTTGGTTTCGGTATCGTACGCCCTCGTCCACGGTTAGTACTTTGGAAAATAGGCTTTGGTTGAACAGGCGCTGGTTGTTTTTTTGGCGACTTTTGTGGTGTTCCTGGTATTATAATTTGCTGTTTAGTTTGAGAGTTTGGTGATGACAATCTTTGAGCTGTCATTGCTGGCATAACAATTGTTGGGTTACCTTGAAGTTGAGGTCGAATCATTGGTTGAATGTTTTGGATAATTGAAGTATTGGGCATGCCTTGAATTGAATTTACTGGTAAAGTGATTGAAGATGCACTTGCCATATTTGGAAAATTTGTAACTTGATTTTTTCCTTGATACATTGGTGCAATATTTCCAGCCTGATTTGAAGGTATTGTTAGAACTTGATTAGAGTTAGAGGATATTACTTGAATTCCACCGGTTCCTGATAGTAATTGTGCCATATCTGTTCCACCTTGTATTTGCTGAATATTTGCTCCATTACCTGGTTTTACACAAATATTATAGGGTAAGATCCCTGGTTGGGTAATAATTTGTGGTGTCATAATCTTTTGTCCACTGGCAGAACTTGTTTTTGGAGGAGGTAACAACATTTGTGGGGTAACAACAATTTGTGGAGATGACAATACCTGTTGATTGGCAGATACTTGGACATTCGTTTTACTCTGATCAAAGATAACAGTACCAGATTTCATTTGTTCCGTTATAGTCATGGTCATTTCATTGGTTGGACCAGGTGAGGGTGTTTCTACTATGGTGCCATTAATAGTGATCTGTCTGGTATTAATAGACGTACGTCGCGCAGATATACCTTCCGCCTTAACAGTGTTTTCAGTACCACTTACAACACCTGCATGAATTATCATGGGTTGAGCGAAAGCACCCTGGAAAGCGTTTTGCAATGTGGTCAATGTTCGATTTTCAGGTGATTTGGGGTTTTCACTTTCACTTTCACTAGTAGACATCATGTCGCAAGAAGGAATATGCCTGTCATAGGACTCCTTGTTCCTATATGTGCATTGACATCTGTCACATCTGACTAACTGTTCCATCTGTCCTGAAACCATGGAACCATCATCCAAGGGTCTCATAACAAATTCAGGTTGACCACTTATTGAATTCCCAGCAATAGTCACAGTATAAGTACTTTCAGATCCGCTAGCTCTATACAGAAATTGATTCGTTTGATTTCTTGATATATTGTCATTGCCTGCATTATCTTCTGCTCCATCTAGCTGCTGAATTGGGCTAAAATCATTATCATTAGGACTTCCAGGTCGTGAACTGCATGTGCTTTCAGATCCTGACCAATCAGCTGCTCCGTCTAGCTGAGAAATTGGGCTGCATTGGATTTTCGTATAAAAATCTATTACGTCAGGAAAATAACCCTCAGTTTTTGCTTTTTCACTACTAATTTCGTCCTTTTCTTTAGGTGATGTAGTACGATAGTTTAATCCTGATGAGTGTGGTACTTCATCGTTTAAGCTAGTAGTGCTTGATTCTGCCTTTACCTTTTTCTCATGAGATCTCTCTTCTTTTATTGTTTCCAATGGATTTTCTGCTAAAGTTGATCTTGGTACAGGACTCAACTTACCAGTCACAGTTGAAGATTTGTTCATTTTGCATCGTTTTATTGTAGACGATAAGAAACTGGTATCAAATTTGTTATTCCATGTTAGACTAGTTGATCTTTGTTGGCCGCGCCCAGTAGTTAATGTTTTGAAATTATGATTTTGTAACAACATTTCCGATTTGCTTCTTTTTAATTCTTTGTTTCCTGATTCTAAGCGGGCATTTAGGAGATCATCTATAAAATCTGAAGAGCGAGAATCAGACTTATCATCTTGACTTAAAGTTCCATAAAATTCATTATTTTTTAAATCCATTGCTACCAAATCTTCATAGGACATCAATTTTGGAAATATGTCTTGCATTGAGATCCCATCTAAAAGATCATGATTTAAATCTTCAAATATAGCGTCTTTCACTTCAGGAGGCAAGAGATCTGCAGTATTTTGGGGTTCATCTTCGTCTTGTTGTTCTTGTTTACATACATTATCAAGTAGAAACTCTACAACTTGTTTCACTGCTAAATCTTCCAATGTAACTACATTACCAAATTTTATGGGCGATTTATCATTTTTCAGCATGAGAACTGATTTACCAGATCCAGTATCTAAGCTTTCGTGCCAGGCACCTATCTCAGCTATGACTCTGTCTACAACTTGCACATCCATAGAGTGGTCCACTGTTATGTTTACACCAAAGTCAAATCCAGGTAGTGGTTCAGCCAAAATCAGTTTAGTCTTAATTGTATATCTAACAATCTTTAAGGGCTTTTTGCAGGACCAAAAAAGACGACTGCACGAGAAATCAACTGGCATCAAAAAATCTTCAAAATCTGATACCGATGGTACTATTTTTCCAAGGCTATTAACAGTCAATGAACCCATCAGAAATTGAACTTTACTGATTTCACTATATCTCTTCTTCTTTTTGTCAAGTTCTACATATACTGGTCTTGTTAGTTCAAAATCAGCATTCTTTTGTAAACACTTCTTTGGTACATCTTTGCCATGAGTGGGACAGAATACCCTCTTATCGTCCATAAATGCACATCCCACCTTTCGTGCACATGCATAGTGATATGTTTCACTGCAATTCTTTGCACAACAGCCTACACTAGCACCTTTTATTTCGCAGACTGCACATTTTATCATTTTGCCTCTTGAGATAGCGGAATGCACATTCTGAAGAGACCCATCTATTTCTTCAAAAACTTCAGCAGACCATAAAGCACAATTTGCATGGATCCAGTCATTTTGTCCACAATACAACAGTCTTCCTTCCATCGCTGGAGCACCGTCACCGACAGTCTTGCACAGTACACAAATTCGTGAGTCAACCATGGGGTAGAATTCTAATATCTCCTCTTCTTCTTTTTGTCCCTCTGATTCTAACTTTGGCACAATTTGGTCTAATGGTCGCTCCACTGATTGTATTGTAGTTTTAATACCTTTAGTGTCTGACATTTCATGATCTTTTACGGATTCTGTATCATCTTGTTCACCCTCTACCTCTAGATTAGGCTGCAGGCAATTATTTTCACAGTCGAACCATGGGAATGTCTCAGAAAATAAGTCCTTATATATTGTTTTAAGGTCAATGTTTGATGTTCTATCAATAACTGCTTTCATGTCGTGATTAAAATCTTTTAGTGAAACATATTCATCCATATTTACTCTTTTCTTAACATGTAAAAGTGATGGAGATATTACTCGACTCATTTCATCTAATGCATCATCAATGGGAGTGTCTGGATGTCTTATAACTGCAGGACTCAAATCTTGTTCACTGCGTTCATGAACAAAGCTTTTTATTGGCTCATCATCATCTGATATTGGTTCATACTTATCATCATGAAGTGTGGGCAGCATTGTGGTTGCTTTTTCTGCCTTATTTTGTGGTGGGTAGTTCTCATGAACCTCTACAAGTGGTGTATCAAATTCAGTTTTAGTACTGTAAAGACTTGTAGAAAAACATATCTCCTTGTTTTGCATAAGGGGTTCTTGAAGATTTACAACTTTATGAGATGGATGTGGAATTTCTTCCTTTTCCATTTCAACATCTGTAAGTAAAGATGAACAATGCCAAACTTGTGACATACTTGGATTCTCAAATTTGTTCTGGGAGAAATGATTATTACGTCTACCCCTGGAAGTATTTCGGTAAACTTTTGTCTCAGTGGTATTTTTCATAGATTCATCACCACCATCAAAATGCAATTTTCTTATAGCCTGTGGAGACATAAGCCTGTAAGGCTTATTAGGTACTGGAGTATTTTTGTGTGGTGTAAGTTTTAATAATGCACAAGCCTTTTTGTTCTTGGCTAGTAACTTCAAAAGATGCAACAGCCTTCCTTTGAGATGTTCAGTTAACATCTTTCTCCAGGGTGGATCATCAGGCATACATTTACAACAGATGTATTCAATGGATGGAGGCAGTGCTGATAATAATTGGTAATCTTCACCAGATAATCCTTCACAACTTGCATGAACCCATCTGCCACACCAACCACACTCCATCATCTGTGAAAATACATTTTGATTTTGAGATTATGATGAACTAATTTAAAAAATGACATCACACCTGTCTGAAGAGGTAAGTAGGTAGCAAGGGAGTACAGAACACTCCCATATTTCATCAGGTTCCTTTTATTCCATTCATGGTTTTCCACTTTGGAATATGATGTGAAGCTGTTGCTGTACATCCCACATGCAAATTTAGATTATGAAGGACTATTTGAAAAACAAAGAAAGAAAACCCAATACAGTCAAACCTGGATAAGTGAAAACTGGGTAAGCGAGAAAACTGGATAAACGAGAGTATTGGCCAGGTCCCGTCATTTTGCCCCCTAAAACCTCCATAAGAGAGAAACATAAACCTGGATAAGCGACACTAATTTTTCAAGTGTGAACCTCTATAAGTGAGATTGCAACTTG
>DWTO01000334.1:0-22572 GCA_018244755.1 Jemadia pseudognetus
GGACAAACAGGTAACTTAGCTACTATGATTTAGTGTTAGCTTGTGTTGTTATTACCTATTATCAGTTCATCACGACACGCTCGATAGCAATACTGAGTGCTTCACCTGAGACAAAAATATACATCCAACACACTAACATTACACTATATTAAACCACGCCGCAGTTTCCAACTACAGCGCTCCACAGACAATCTACTTATCCAAGTTACAATTAATCCAAAACTATCGATTGTATTCCATATTCTAAAGTGGTAAGTACATCATATCGTCCCACGGGTATGAAACGAACCAAAGAGTAAGTATTCAACAGAAGCGCTTACAACCAACCATCCGACGAGGCAGTCCGACCGAAAAGGTACAATTAATACAGTTGACATATACATGGTTTGGTCATGTAAAGAATTAATGGATTAGAGTGCCAATGGAGATCAAGACTCACTTGTAATGACCACATTTGTCAGATACTCACTAATGAGGAAGTTCAACATCTCAAAATACGGCGTGCATAAAAAGAGAGATGAACGTAGAAAGCACCCCACTCTATAATATACAGATAATTGGCACTTAAGTGTTGTCTTTTCTATTTCAAGGCATGTCTATAGCAAAATAAACTCAATGTTTGAAATTCACATAATCAACATTTTCCAGAATGAAAAGAGCATAATTATCTTACTTTACAGACATTAAACTGACTGTGTACAAGTGGATCCATTCTTCGTAGGACAGGCTAACAAAATAATTGTCACATCCTTAGCATCTATAGGGTTGAAGTGCAACAAATACTACATGGCAAGCCTTATGCAAATGAGTTCGGATTATATTATACGTAGTGGATGTCCTAGAAACGTTGTATATGCTGTGTCGTCGGCTAAAGTTAGCGCACTCGGCGGTAAGCAGCTGCGAACAGAGCAACTTCTGCTAACTGACAAGCGTTTAGAAGTTTCTTGCGGAACCGGGAAGCGCTATTTTATGGTGCACGAAAATGTAATGCTCGTTTCGCAAATAAATGTACTACTCGAGAAACAAAATAAATTACAGAGAATAAAGAAAGAAGATCCGTTAGGTCCCGTAACCTCAGGACGCGGTACACTAGAGAAAGAGACAAAACAAAATGGAGACATTTTTGTAACATTTTGACCAGTGTTTTGACTGGCACAAATTAACTTATTACGCTAAAACATAGATGAAACCGTAACTGATTAGAAGTCTTGACCATTGACATGAAGTGTACTGGAAGCTTACTGGATTAATATTGAATGTCGGGAATTCGAGTTCTAGCCTAGGCGCTCGCGATATAAAAACGAAACGAAACATGACGAGGAAACATGTATTGATCTTAGGGTTCTCCACAATACTCTGTAGGGTATGTGAAGTGTTGCCTATTCGCACTTGACAAAATTGGAAAACTATGGCCTCTAAACCTCTCACTGTAAGATGACGGCCGTGCCTTATAGTGCAATAGCAAAAAGGCTGATGGTGAATTGACATTGTCCTTATGAATAAGATACTGTTATAAGGTTTAATAAAATGTACAATTAATATGGATTTAAAAGATGCAACTTAGGAAATTGTGAAAAATGCTTAAAAACTTGTAGGATGAATTGGAGAAGCCCATATCAGTATAAAGTAGGAAGGGTGAGAAATCAAAGGGATTTGTTCAAAATCCTGTTAGAGCACTAACTCTACATCTAGCGAGACAGTTAAATCTGGCAATTAGTTTGACCACGCCGAGTATTCTAACCGGTTAGTTTGGCTAAACCCGGAATTATGTGGTTTAAGTGTTAAGACAATTGTTAAACTAGCACATCGGAGTGGCTTGCGCTGTGTACGAAGGTATAAACCTGTACGAATATATAATTCAGACACTGCAGCAGACTGTAACTCGACTTGTTTCATGCTGGGCGGTGCTCACTCGAGTGCGGTCGCGGATAACAAAATGGTTTGATGGCCATCATAGTTCACAAGCCTCTGTCGATTTAACTATATCTGTACAATGCCAGACACCGAGAACTTTCAACTAGTTCTAAGAAAGGAGCTCCTTTCGAAGTTTCGCCTCACCGTGTCTATGAGTATACATAATGACAGTAATTAAAATTTAGTACATAACGTATCTGATAACTCGGTACATATATACCTGCCATATGTACGAAATTATTATATGACCGTCACAACTTAAAATCAATGTCGCACAGCGAAGCAAGCATTATTAAATATCTCGATTTTATTTATTGTGAAGTCCTTGAATTGATTCTCAAATATAGGTATCATTGAATTGCATAATAATAATTTGACTAGGACGGTATATTGTTTTCAACCAAAGATATTAGATTTTTTACGGTAAGGTTTATGGTTATAATCATTTGCAATATATTGCTGAAGTACGTTGTTTATCTTTCAGTAGTCGGTAGCCCGGTGAACTTTGCTCACGCCGTCAAAGGCGACATCACGATCAAAATTAAATAATAATAAAGAATTATTCCTTCCAAATATATTGAATCTTGAGATTTTAATGTTAATTACTTTAATAGTTTAAAGTAAATGACATTAAAATCTATTCTATTTTTTTACATTGAACTACGAACATACGATAATTATAATTTAATTTTAATTAACAAAAATAGGTACGCAAACGGTTATCGACGACAAAATTTATAAAATGTATTAACATACACCTATCGTAACAAAGATATTGTAACAAGGAAACTATAAAGCCTATTCATAGACAATATCGTTTTTTTTCGCCTAAATTCGGTACTTTATCATACGCGGAGAGCGTAGTATTTCCGAGATTGTGTATTCAATTTCCTAGCCGCAGCGAGGCGAGTACATATTTGTATTTATTGCCGAGGGGGAGGTTTTTGAGAGCAGCAACCGTTTCCAAATAAAGGAGAAATCTGTATGAGCACAATGCTGTCGTATTCCTTACGTGGTCACATTTCCCTCCGATAATACCGAAGTAATCCTCGAGCCACCGATCCGGCTCCACGGACCGAAACTGACGAGAGTTATCGGCTCTCTGCTTATTCGATTAATCTTTTGTCGCTGTGAAATGTTTGTCGGTATTATATGATTGTACGTAACAGTAATTATATGTAATTAATTGTTATTATTTATTTTCTATTGATTTTCACTTTGTTAATTAATAAAATGAAGTAAATAATTAGATCATGATTATTAGATCCGAATTTTAAAATACTAATCGCTACTATCATGAGCAGCCTACATTAATCCACTAGTGGACATGATTTCTGCCCTACCGGGCCACATCGCTCCCTGTTTCCAGTCCGTCACTTACCTTGTTTCCTTTTTAAACGACTTATAATAAAAATCCATCTATATACCCATCAATCAAAGTCACGAAGCCCACAGCTGGACATAAGCCTCCCTCCTTCGGCACCACTCCACGTAATCCTAAGTCCTTCTTCAGGTCGTCAGACTATTTAGAAGGAGGGCAACCTACGCTAACAATATAAAATAATTAAACTACATATTTTAATGCATCATATTTAAGCGAACACTGGTGTGGTGTTTTTGTTATACCGTAAAGTAGCTCAGGTGTGAGTATATACGTATTTAGGGCGAGCGAATAATTCAGTAACGAAACAACTGCATCCAGAACATAATTATGCAGTGCGATAGATAACACTGTAATTATACCCCCCTTCGCTACCCCACTGCGCTCAAAATAGGCTCAGCTGTTTGTGACGATATTAAGACGATTCGATTTTATGTATCGATATTAGCCAATCGATATTATTTTCTTTTAATGGAGATTTGCACTAAATACCTTTTAGCTTAGTGATTTCGTATTTGGACATAAACATTTTTGCATCTAAAAAATAGGATAGTCCAAAACACCCCGGATTTATCAAACCGATGAACAAAGGTTTTATATCGTTTTATTTTCGTTTC
This sequence comes from Jemadia pseudognetus, assembly GCA_018244755.1. Taxonomy (NCBI): domain Eukaryota; kingdom Metazoa; phylum Arthropoda; class Insecta; order Lepidoptera; family Hesperiidae; genus Jemadia; species Jemadia pseudognetus. The sequence goes on from DWTO01000334.1 coordinate 3,913, forward strand.
TCGAGACCGATACACGATTTAGCATATTCTATTAGCTCACAGTTTACGTTCGCATGCGCTGCCGATAACGCACCGTTCAACTTTAAGCATATTTACGGAACCTAGCGGTGTTTCATTACAAACATTTTATCTGTATTTTATTCTTTCAGGTCAACAAATCAGCTGTAGGTTCTGTTTGATCCAGAAGATGCAGACTATTGACAGTATTACTGTATTGATAATATTATTTATGTATCTATTAGTATATCAATACGTAATCAATAAGTTGTTATTTGAAGAGTATTTTACACAATTTCCATATGATTACTACCACTTAGCTAGCAATAAATACGAGTATAAAAATAAATACATACATATAAATATCTTCACGTCAGCTCCCTCACAGGGTTGGTAGAGGACACCAAGTGCCAAATATAATATAGGACTATAATAAAATAAAGCAAACGAAATACAGTCCCTCTATTCTTCTCACCCGGCCTCAATCGATTAGATAATGAATTACAAAAAATGTACAATAGACAGAGTAATTGAGAATGTAGAAGAAGCATGCGAGGTCCGTAAGAACAGAGGAACCTGGTCCTCGCCGCTGTCTGCATATAATGAAACACTAATAAAACTATTTCATGGCGATATAATTTGGCTGCGGCATTTCGCACGAGCACAATTACCGTTACGGTCGCTAATTTCGACACTAATATATATGACGGTGTGTCGTTTACAAGTATTTATGAGTGCGGTACAATTTATTTATTTAACGTAACATTTTAACCTTATAATTGCATTAGGCAACTGGCACATTAAATCAGTTCCCCCACCGAACGTAATGTATCGTGTGTTTAAATAAATTTGCGTAATGCTATGCGAATTTATAATAGATGGCGCTGTTTATTTATGTTGGCAACTGTTGGTATAGAATATTTAAATTGTAATCATTTGCATTCGATCAAATTCAAATTATTATGGAAAATATTTTCTGTTTACAATGTACCTACGCATGACTCACTCACTGGACAATGGTTAATGAAAGACTGAAGCCAGTTGTTGTGGGTTAAAATCGAATCCGTAGTTCCTGGTTTAACAGACAGATTGATTAATCATTAATCAACAAGCCAGTTAAATATTGATCGTCAGTTGCTTCGATGTGCAAAAGTGAGATTCATGGTGGCTTGAGAGAGGAACTACTCGCGAACTAATGACCGTTCACGCGGATCTCAACGTCGTATCTCAATTAAAGGCGTTCCCGTTGACGGAAGTCCGCAACCTGAATATAGCCGGGAGCGGATTAAGAACACTTCCGAAATGATTAAGTCGAGCGGGACACAGTGTGCTTTAAGAGCTTACAAGCAGAAGTGTACTCCTTCATGTAAGCTCAATGTGCCACTAAGCTGAAAGGTATCTGCAGCATTGAGCGGCATTGCTTTAAGGTATTCCGGTAGGTACATTAAGCTATGCGAACCGCTCCACAGAAATGACAACGTATTCTAACTGATCCAAGATTGTATTTATGCGTTTCAAGATCATATACGGATATTAATTTTCTAACTCTAAAGCTTCTGATGTTCATAATATAATTATCTACATTGTGGCTTTCAATAAACAAAAAGAGCTTTCATATTGGCAATGAATATGTGATACATGATCACGACGTATATGAGGAAACTTCTTTACCAGTTAAACAGGCCTATGTCCAACAGTGGACGGGAACAAGTTGATATCGATTATAATGATGATTTTGATGATGATGAATAATGTCTCAGAATTACTCACCCACCGTCCACCTCTTTTCAAACGAGATCCTAGCTCGTGCTCCGGTAAGCAGACAAGTGATAAACGCTAAGCGATAAATTACTAAATAGGTACATACTCAGACGGATAATTTGACGCCGAGATCTTCTCCGTCGAGTCGTCAGCTGATCGTGAGTGAAGTGAGTGATCGTGGTGAAAGGATTAGTCGCAACGTCCAGGGCGCTACGGGCAGCGTCTGTTCAAACTTACCAGACATGGTCACCGCTCGAGGAGGCTCCCTTCATGCACCTCGACACCGAGATATACATACAACAAGTATTTATGGTTCGCCAGATCTGTTTCATTTCTCACATTATGAACTAACCTAAAAATAGTCTGGATAACCTTATAATGCTGTATGCCTGTCGAATGCAATAATAATCAACATAGCAGTGCAGGGTGCGTGCTAGTCTACACCAAAGTACATCAAACAATCCACGTCTCCTGCGACGAGAATATAATTATATATTTTAGCGTTAGAATTCATACTCCTTGACATTGAAGAGCATTTTACTAGTCGTCGAGCGTTGTCGTAGTCGCAACTCCAACAATTAGTAAGTTCAATTAAATATTGCCGATATCTCTTATTAGTTTTAAATAAATAATAATATGTTCTTGTCCGACATAATCCCACGCAATCCGCTCTGATCCCGTACATATGTACCGGAGATCTGATAAAGGTATCCAGAGGAAGAAAACGGAATTAAAATGTAAAGAGAAACATTTTATTTTCCGTAAGATCTTAGGATACTTATGTGTGTTACAAAGATTTTTCACACGCGTTGTTTTATTTAATATAACATGAAGGGGATGTATCTTTTGTGGAATTTCTCGAGTACCCGAAAAGCTTGTTTAGGAATATTTATGTACTTAATTCTTTTGATTGTGTTGGAATATGTTTGATAGGACATAATAAATTACCAGAGAGTGTTTAACTTTATGACTGAAGTAATATTTAAATTGAGTTTCAAGTCATCCGCATAATTATAGATATGTGTAGTACCTACAATCAAAGATTTATTACAAGATATTTATTACAATATCAATTTATTGCAAGATATTTCTTTTATTAGACTGCCTCGTTGGTCGTATTAGTTGCATGTGTGACTGCCGATCGGGAGGTCCTCGGTCCAATTCCCGGGTCGGGCACTTCAAAATTTTTCTAATTTATACTTTCTAGTAGTGGCTCGAAGTCTGAATATATGCCCGGTGTATGGCAATAGGCTCACCATCTATTCCATAGTGGGACATAAACGTAACTGGTGAAACAAGGAAGAGTTCCTTTGCCTACCTCTTCGGGGATTACAGGCGTGAAGGTACGTTTTATATATTTTTACAATTATGCTATTACAATGCTTATGATTTAACTTAAATGTTCAATATGGGTACATTCACATGCTCCGCAAGCGAGCAGATTGGCGACAGTGTACCTAATCAGTGAAAACTTGTTCCGAGCTAGGGTTATGATTATGATTGTACGCGCGTAAAGACTGAACCCAAATCTAATTCCAGTGTAATACTGTGCGTAGAACATTTCCATTAATGTACGTCAAGTAATGTACGCTCCAATGCAAATACCGCATTCAGCGGGGAGCGTGGGGAAAAACAATAGGTTAGCTACAGAAAGGGTAAATAGGGGAGAGATTTATTTCGTGCGTGGAATAATTGATTGTGAATTTCTTTTTCTAACCGGGAACGTACTTTGTTACAACTACATCATAAGTAGTTACTCTCGCTTTTTTATTACATATTCACGCTAGTTACATTTCGGGATAGGCAAAAAACACCAAGTATTAAATTTCGTTACCCTTACAGATCTGAGATGCCTCTTCTACGTTCAACCCTCTGTATAGGGACAGGTGTCCGAAGCCGGCGCGCGTGCGCGTGCGCACACTGAACAATGTAACAGAAACACGTCACTTCTGAAAGGATAGAGGCGTTGGACACTTGGTTTTCTCTGTCTGAACTGATGATACAAATATAGCATAAGTAGTGCTGACATTATTTTTAAAATAGGTTCCAAGTGAATCCTTATTTTTGAAAATGAAATTAATCGCCTGCTGTCTATCGTCCATCCATCCTTCAACCTTTGGGTGTTCACTGCTGGACTTATGCCTCCCCGCATCGACGCCACTCGTCCCCGTCCCGTGCTTTTCAAATCCAGTGGTACCCCGCAGTCTCCTTCAGGTCGTCAGACCCCCTGGCTATCTACGCCCCTTTTACCGAGATAAAATCTGATGTCTGTATAAAGGCTGATGCCTAGCAACCACACACTTTCAGCTGAGATACATATAAGAGCATAAATGCTGTTCTCACGGCTGAAGTTACGACGTCTCGCCGAGGCCTAAGCCCACACCGTTTATAAATAATGTACAACGTCTTTTCCATTCCAAATGTGGAGCAACTCAAATAACGCGTGTTAATACAAATAATAAGTGGATATACAAGAAAAGTTGAAAAACAGCGGGTAAGCTGCGGAAAGGGTAAAGCCGGGTAGATTTATTTCGTGCGCGGAATAAAGGGTTGCGACCCTGAATATAAAGAGAATCGTGCGCCTCACGCGTTCATTTCACCACCTTGATTGCCAGTTTTTCTAATTCCACATTCCAGTTGGGAAAATGTTTAAGAACCCTACCGATACCGATGTAAGCCTTACACGGCGACGCAGCGACTACCTAAACGTGAAAAATAGCATAATGTAATACTGCCTCCTTAGTCGTTTTATTGAAAGCGCGACTGCCGATCGGGAGCTCCTAGGTTCAAATCCCGAGTCGGGCATTATTAGATTTTTTTGATTTATATTTTCTAATATTGGATCGGAGTTGGGTTCGGTGCATGGCAATAGGCTCACCACCTATTGCATACTGGGACGTAAATGTAACTGGTGAAACGTGGAAGAGTACTATTCTCCTCTGCCAACCTCTTCGGGGATTATAGGCGTGTTGTTAAGTTCTAATGATAATTCATTTAAAGTATTTTTCACAAAGTGTTTTTTTTATAAGGCGATTTTTTTTCATAACTTCATTATTATCATCATAATATTAAATATAAAAACAATTTACGCGTAATATTACTCGTAAATACCTATAACTATGTTCTCTTGTTCATAAGAACAAGTTTATGTACAAGTATACATATGTATCAGTATACATAGTATATGAATACTATGCAACTAATAGTGCCACTTTTAAAAGAAACAACATGTATATAACATAATATCACGCCAGTATTTGTCCGAAGTGGTGGCTAGAGGAGTGAAGTACTTTACCTTTTACGAGTTATGTTATACCATCTACAGAATGGACGGTGACCCTCCTGCCGTACACCAGGCACAAACTCGACACATTACTTGGGATTCCAAATAGACAACCCAGTAGAATCCGAGCTCGAACCCGGGACCACTCGCTGGCAGTCGCGTATAGCCATTCGACCAACAAGGCGGTTTATATAATAAGAAATAAATAATACTTTGAAACAAATCCCCCGGCGGACTCCTACTGAATTATTCAAGTGGATGAAATCATTTACCGTTCCTGGGCACATTCATTAATCTAGCGCCATAAATTACGGTTTTCGGAGGCATCCAGGGAGCTGTGCTAACGACCCGTGGTTTGTTCCCATTATCATATCCAGGACACTTGGCTGTAGCTCTGCTTAAGCCTCGTACAATTACTTCTTGTACCGCGTTCGTTAGCACTAACTCATTATGTACGTGGTTTGCATTCTTTTATGACTACACCAGGATCGCGCACTGCCATGTCCAACATGAGGATTATGGATAAAACCCACCACGGGGAGGCCTATATCCAAACTGTTTACTGACATAAACTAAACATGATAACAGATGAAGTCAATAGAGTGCTGTGCTGTGGCCGACTTAGGAAGGATTGTGTCTAGTAATAACAAAATAGAAATTATCTATGATGATGAGTGATATGAGGAGGAACTGTCGTAGCTCAGACCCATCGCAAAAGTAGCAGAAATATTGAAGCAAGGAGATATTATGGTACTCGTAGGTAGTTCAGCGCATTGGACTAATTATAACTTTATGTGTCTTCTGGAATTTCAGGTCAGAAATCTTCAGACAACCTTGACGTACAGTGATCAGATGACTGTAGGTCAATGGTAATAACTAGGACGACCTCTTTCAGCAATGGTTACCATGCTGGTTCACGATGTAAGCCGACACGTGACTAATCAATGACCGAATAGGAAAGTAACGCCTGCAATTCCCGAAGAGGTAGGTAGAGGAATGCAAGACTCCCACGGGGATTACAGGATATAATGCATGCATTAATAACTAATTAGTTCCTTAACAACAGAACACTATCCATAATGTTCTCTAGGGCGTGTGAAGTCTAGAAACTTGACCAGCGTAGCAGACGAGCGTTAACCCTAGACATTCTGAGAGGAGACCTGTATGAGCGATAAAAGGGTTAATGATACGTGTGGATATAAACAAGACGGGTGGGTGTCGTGTGTGTGGGTAATTTGCGTTCTCCGCTACACTACAGCCGCCTGGTCACGTGCGGCGCGCCCGCAATGAGCTCAGGTGCTCCGGCCGTATCGCCTCTAATTTACCGGACAATGTTTGCTCGAATGGGTAATCTGCGGCGATCTATTTCAAATGGAATAGGCAGTGAAATCTAAAAGTTACATACAAAAACAAATTTTGTACCAAGTGATACTATTATTAAAACGTCACGCTAGACCCTTTAAGGGATAGGGAGCATAAAGTGCAAAATACATTTTCGACCTTGTTGATATTATACGCCTTATAAATATGGTTGTGCTCACATAAGCGGTAAAATATGGAAATTGAACAGTTTTTTTTACAAATACAGTATAGACTATATTATTCCGAGCAAATAAGTGTATTAGAGGATTCCGAGCAACCGCCCGTAAGTACCTACACGTCTAGAGCATTGGAAAAACTTTATAAAATATTTTACTAGAATTTACTGAAGCTTAACAAATATCAGTCTTATTTAAGGCTAGACATATCTTAGGAACATCATCATAAGGCTGGCTCAGTTCACTGCAGGGCATAGGCCTCCCATTAGGGGTTTTTGTCTAGAATTCCCACGCCGGACGTGCGGTTTGGGGGTCGCAGAGCATAAGAGCTGAATGAAACATATATTTTTGACTTCTAATAACAAGTCTACCAGCTGTCGGTCCTTCGCTTCACTTTACATATCGTTAGTGATAAGTTAACCTACATAGCTACACGCGGGCGACGTCATGAATATCACCACGTACGTCATAATGGTATATACATACAAGAACTTCAAAACATTAATGTGTCATGAACGATTTGATCGTTCCACTGTCCGCCACAGATCTCCGCATAGATTGTGAAGGGTTAATGCCCTAGCCCGCCACGCTGACCAAATGCGGGTGGCCAGCCTCAGTTAGAGAACATCATGCGGTAGTCTAGAGTGTAAAGGTTTCATCACGATGTATACCATTGCAGAGAGTGATATTTAATCTTAACATGCTCATTTGCACTCCCGGATTTAAATCCACAACCCCCGGAGTGGGAGGTTGAATTTAAAACCACTAAGCTATGACTGTTCACTGTACTCATATTGCTCATAATACAATACTCATTAATAAACTAAGGAAATTAAAACATCTTAATACATATTAACGCCGTTCCCTTCAGGGCTTTTTCCCTCATTAATAGATTTATTATATTCTGTTGAATACTCATTTTCAATATAATCGTATAGAAACATGACTTGAGTGTAATAGTAATTGGAATATCATTCGTTTCTTATTTGATTATTATGAAGGTGAAAGTTGTTGCTTTTTGTACTTATAACTTATAAGACAACCCCTTAATTTCAGAAATATATATGTATGTAGTTATTGTACTTTTCTTAAAGTAATCAATGTTTGTTTATTTACATTGACTGGTCAGCATCGCTAAGAACAGCAACTACTTCTTTCGTGACTTTGTGTTTTTGTTGTTGTAGATATCTATTAAGCTTTCATTGTTCTAATGACAATATATAATGTTTATAACTTTATACAATATATCATTATATATTGTATCATTATAAATTGTATCATTATATATTGTATCATTATATATTGTATCATTATATATTGTATCATTATATATTGTATCATTATATATTGTGTAAAAAAGTATCAAATAATTTAAATGCTTATAAGTTTATTACACGTGTTGTGTTAAATTAAGCTTCTCTCAATCATAAATAAAAATGAATTTTGTGTTAAAAGAAATCTGTTAAAGAAATTAATGCGACAGAAGGACATTATAGTCGTATTTCAAAGGACTCAGTCACACCCCACTTCACCGCGACCTACTTTACGTACCGTTAATATAAACTCCTCGCTACTCGAACACGACTGCTTCGAGCTCTAATGTTATGAATTCTTAATACAAATACATACATAGACTCGCCTGACACATTCGTCACAATATCAACATTGCGTAGGAGCCCGGTTTGGCTCCTGGTGAGGCAACATATTACATGAAAAATTAACGTGTTTTGGAATAGAATCGTTTATGTATTTAACCCTGTATCCGGTTTTCCAAACACGGATTACTAATGTGCGTAAATATTATTAAAACGAATATTTTCCGCTTAAAGAAATACGTCGCTGTTTATGCAATTGTTAAATTTAGTGTCTTTTGTACATAGTTACTTGCAAGAGAGTAGTGTTCTTCACCGTTATGGAAACAAATGTTCTTATAATATTGTTCCAAACGCTCGCTGAACAAATTGCAATTCGGGTATCCGCCGGAACAAACCGCGATAGAGGGAATATTATCATTACCTCGTGTTTAGGTAAACGGGCCTGTATAAAACACACAATGCGACGAGGGATAAGACGATTTTGTTAAAGATTTCGGTGCAAAATAATTTTCTTTTGTGTTTCGTATATCTGTTCGAGATGACGAGAAGTAGGGACTTATATATTGTTGTTCCGCATTATACGGAAACGAAAATCATGTCGTAAAATAATTAAAGAGTAGGTATTTAGATAAAACAGTGATAATCATAGGACCACGTGGATTTGCTGAATAATGTGATTGACAACACCTGCAGATGATATTACAGATGATAACCAACGTTCTGATGAACGCTAAGTCATCTCTTTAACAGTCTCAACCTGTCTTATCGACGAGCGAAATGGTTCACTTGCTAGTGATACTACCTGAGGAGCCAGGGGTTATGTGTTCGACTCTAACTCAAGACAAAAATTTGTAAGACGAACGCTAGAATTTTTTATTATCGGACATTAAAATGATGTATACCTACATATACAAATATGTTATTTAGTAACTCACTAGAAGCCTCGTCGTTCGAATGCTTGCAAGTGCGAGTGAAGATCTTAGAAGTTTCACATTTTGAGGCGGGTACTATTGAGTTTTTCTACCCAGAATAATGTAGTATTCTTTTTTATTAGCGCCCAGCAATCTGGTTTTGTGCTCGGTGTATGGCAGTAGGCGCACTATTCCATAGTGGGATGTAATTGTAACAGTAAAATGTAGGGACACTATCGTACGACCGCCGTACATCACAAATATATCTTTTACAAGCTTTATTTTGTTTAAGAAATAATATCACTTTATCTTCCTATTTTCACTTAGTTTATTTTGTTTAAGAAATAATATCAACATTAAAATAGCATAGGGTTGGTTCAGAAGTCTAAAGTTTTCATATCATCAGCAGAAACAATAAGCCTGGATAAGAAACCACATCGACCAGGCTTGGCCGTATCGTTCTGTCGAGACAATAATCCGATCCTTGTTATTGATCCAAAAAAGGTTATTAACAACAATTTCGGGATGATTTGTACAACTGTTTACACGCTTTTAAACACTTAACTTTTCAGAACTTATCTCATAAAAGTTAGTTATTTTAATACTTTTGTCGCTTAGCTGGCAGTTATAATCCAGGATGTAGGAATAGGTAGAATAATAGATTATAAAATTTAAACATTCTTCAAATATTTCGATTTTTCTTTTAAGTTATGCATTATTTATGCGGGTGGTGTACATTTAATGTAAACAAATAGAGAGTAGTATGTCCTTAACGTAAACGATAACTGAATATTATGGAACATTCACATAATTATTTCCAAAACGGGTATAAATAGAGCGGCCAAAGCAGACACCGCAAGGTAATATTTCAAGGTCCTATTCCGTCTAGTTTCATAATATATATTGCAGAAACACGACAGAAGCGACTTTAATGAAGGTGGAGGGTGTACAGATAGTTAATATCTGGAGACAAAGACGTGAGTTATTGCCGCGGCTCTGCGACCAGCAAATTGGATCGGCCGCCGACAATTTGACGGCAATTTGCCGTTATTACGACCACGTCTTGTGTCGCACTCAATTCTACAACTGTGCTGAGACTATAGTGCGTAGGTAAGCGGGTTTAGACATTAATGAATGAACGTATGAAGAGAGTGGTGAATATAAATGGAACACGCCTGGTCCGCAAGTAGCCAACACCTGTATAGATATTCTGTTTCATATAATTGTTTTTATGTTGAAGAATGTAATACGAGTACACAATAATGTAATACCTAGGTATGTAAACCCAACAGTTTTTTCAATTGGTTGCCTTTCCATTTCATTTTTCCTTTATAAAACTATGTCAGAAGGCATTGGAGTAATTTATAACGAAGGAAATATTTGATATTCACACGTGTCGTACAAGCCCATTAACCACACATAACTGACACTCATAAATTACATTCCCACTTCGATAAAGTTCATTATAAATATACATTGAACAGTTTACGTAACAATATACTGTAATATCTTTAATATAAGCGTATAAAAATATCGTAAACGATTCATTCTGCATCGGATTTTATGAAGATATAATTTAAAATATTTCGAACGTCCATTATGCTGTTCCATGAGTTAACGGTCAGTATACAAGACGATACGCCGCCGAAATAGCGCAATGCGGAAAAGCATTCAACACGATTAACATTAAACGTTCTAGAGTTTTCAAAAAAAAAATGATAATTAAAATACATCAGAATACTGATAGACTTTAGAGACACAGCAAATCTAATTTCTTTTTCAGTCGACTTTTTTGACTCGCAACCTTTCGTCAGTACGTCGGCACCCTAAGCTGCAGGACATTACTGAGACTAACAGTTATCGCTGCACCGAAGCGTTGTTTTCATACGTCCTGCTATTAGTGTCATAACTTGCTTTGAGGCAGCCGCGTCCTCTGTAACAGCTGATCGTAAAATATAGCTGCTATGGAGATTATCGTTTTAATATTTATTACATATGAGTGAGATATCAGGATGTTCCAAAGACTGCAGCCAAGAGCTGGATGCCGCAAGTCGAGGACAAAACGCGATTCACTTATTAGGTGAGGTGATATCCAACAGTAGACTGAAGTGGACTGTTGATATCGTTAATGATAGTGACCAGGACGACGGTAATGTTCATATGATAATGATGATGTTGATTCATTATTTACAGTAAATATGTAGATGTTCATCTGCATCATGTCACAAAAACGTAGAATAACTACTGTTATATTGATTGATACATTGCCTGGCGTTAGGCACATCTGTTACTACTCCTGAACACTGAGTCAGATTATCTTGTGTGTGTGATCAAGTTATGTAGAAATTTGTTCTGCTCCGTCGGATAAACATATGTTAATTATAATCGCATCGGTGCTTTTAATACCTTTTGTAGAGCAAATGGTAAGATAAATAAGGCGACAGTAACCAACGTACAATAGACTTCAAACATTTTGTGTTTGTACACAGTAAGTACTCGTAAACAGCAAAATCGCTTAAAATAGTCGTATATAAATAGTGTGACAATAAGAGTACATAAAAATGAAGTGCTTAAATTAAAGCTACATTTTTACATAAACAGGTAAAAAAAAATTCTGAATCATAAAGCATATTCAATATTCAACGCTCTCAATACTTTTAGCCAATACTCTTCTCACGCCGGTAATATTATTGACCTGCTTAAAGTGAAACTGCACCGAATGAATATACAAAAGCTCTTTTCTTTACTTTTAATTTAATCTCAAATAAGAAAGCTTATAAATTAATAAACGTTACAGCTTTTCATCCTTTGACAATTGCAACTTATAATGTAATAAACACAACGTCTGTGACATGAATATTAAAAGAATATGTATGAGAGAAATAAATGTAGAAATATATTATTATGTAGAAATTAATGTCCAGCTATAAAAGAAAACTAAAATCAAGACATTGTACGAAGTATTAACCGTTAATTATGTCACGCAGCGCGTATAAACGTTTCTTCGAGTAAACACACGACATCGAAACAAACGCCACATTCATACGATTCAAAGCCTTCAGAGCCGTCGAGAGCGAATTAACATTTCAATCCGATGTCGGGAAGTCAACAAAACCAGGCACAATCCAGTGTCACATTGCCAACTGAAAAACACAAAGAGAAATCAACCTAACTTTCTATGGAATTATATTCGACATTTAATTCTTTTTTATATGATAAATTATTAAAACTGTGCCGATATTAAAATTTCATAACAAGTATTTAATTTGTCTGGTGTGGAGTATAATCAGCCTTTTGTTATTTGGGGTAGCGTCCAACGCTGGGACATTAAGATGCCTGCATTGATTATAAGAAGGGAAAAGAGATTTTTTGGTGGCAAGTGCGATCCGTACCGAAGAAGATAATAATGGGACAAATTGTTAATTGATGGTGATAGACCATACTTATTAAAGGTATTACAAGAATAGCTTCATGTTTTGCTAAAAAAATTGTTTGGACCAAAAGCCTTTACTTGTCCAGACATTACTGTCTGAAATTGTTGTGAGCCTTGTTTCTGCTTAACTTTAGCTCCTATTATGATAATTATCTCCTAGAGTAGCGATACCATTGTTAAATAGTATTATAAATGTTTGTTTTGTTCAATGTTTTTGTACAGCATACAACAAAGAGTATTATTACCATTATTTCCATGAAACGATCTCATCAATTTGACAGTAAATCTAGGAGTAAAGTCTTAACCACCAAAAATGTTGAGAGCTAAGGTACAAGAAATAAGTAAATATGAGTTTACTTCAGTCTGAGAAAATCATTCGTCAGTCGCTGAAAGTACAGCTAGTCGTTTGAACTGAATAAGCAAAAAACGAGTGGAAAAAGCCTGTACTGGCTTGTGTCAACAATTTATATTTCATTGTGTTGGAATCGAGTCACAGCAGCGCTCGATCGTCTTATAAGCGGCAAATCTGACATATTGTGGGATCTTCTTGCTCTCTTTCGCCCCGACTGTGGCTTATTTAAAACAACGGCTTTAAGGATTTGGAGCTCTCGCGGAAGATTTCAGTGAAATTCCGAGAACGGTATCGCTGCTTGGGAGTTTTATTGTGTTCGGATCACTTGTGTATAATCTTATGTAAGCGACACTATCAAGAACTCTGAGTATCATAAAGAAAATACACTGTACTTGTACTAAACTTTACATAATATATTATTATAAACAATACTTAAAAGTCTACGTGTGAATGAAGTTGCAGTGTCTGTCAGTGATATCACAACAAACACAATTCATTTTCATATTTAAATCATGTTCTCTGACATGAAATGCATATGCGATTTTAATAAAAATGGTAACTGCAACCCAATTTGTTTCACATATAAAATATAGTTATACAGACATACATACTCACTATTCTATATTTTCAAACAATAAAGGTGGACGAAAGCAGACATCAGTAAATACTTATTCATAAATAAGGTAAAGTAAATAATGAAGTAAAATATGAATAGAAACCGATACTTTTAGAACTGTTCAAAATCACAATGATAGTTTAAAGGTTATAAAATTACCTACGTTATAAAATTCTATCATCTTTTGAATACAAACTAAAGATAAAGGCGGCTACATTGTCAATATGAGGAAGAACGAGGCTAGTAGGTAACGAACAAAAAGTTCAACCTCGGCTGTTGTCTGGCCACGGAAAGATGTTTCAATATGTCCAATCACGAAACAATCGAGGTCAATACAACGGTCCGTAGGAACGATTCGGCGGAGGAACAAACGTGAGTTTTATTTTGGAAATTACTAATCGGTACATATATGGGGCGAGCGGAACAAAGCGAAGCGATGCGCCCGCAAATGGAATTGAAATGTCGTTGTGGACCGTGAGCGGCGGGACAATGGAGTGTATAGCCTTCAATTTATGATTTACGAGACCTTTTATATTTAAAAATCTGAAACTAGTATCGATATAACGTAATTTCACGCCTGTAATCCCCAAAGAGGTAGGCAGAGGAATGTAGTACCAGTTAGGTTTACATCCCACCGTGCAATAGGGGTTAGTCTATTGCCACAAATCGGGCACAAATCTAAACTTCGAGCCACTATCACAAATTCTAAGTAAGAAAAATCCGATATTACTCGCCCCGGGAACCGAGCCCAGGACTTCCCGATCAACGGTCGCACTTTGCCAAGACTCGAACAATTATGTAGGTATGTTTTCGGTTGTATTATACTCGTATTAGGTGAAAATGTATGTATATGTAAAGTATTGTAAAGGCTGCAGTTAGTAGTGTATAGTAGTGGTAGTGTATAGTAGTGGTAGTATATATAGTGGATTTGACCACAATACTCATGGGAAACTTAGTGGATGGTTATAAATTTGAGGAAATGTTATGGTTTTCAAACAAATTACAGACTTAGATCACCTTATGATATTTTTATAAATCCTCATCAACAAGTTACAGATTACGTCATTGATACAAATGTATGTTGTTAGTGGCTGTACTGGATTGTGGAGTGGTTTTTGGTTAGCTGATAATAATTATATAGTATCTGTGTGACCATGCTTTACTGAACATTATTCAAGTTTGTCGTAATTTAATATTTTCCCACAGGAAACTTATTTATTATTTACTGGATGCGTAGAAGTTATAGATAATCGCTGGTATGTTTGCTAGCGATAATTAAACTGATCGGCAGTAAACGCCGAATATAACCGCAGGCACTTTTAAGGCTTTTCGACGGTTATCAGCCGCGAGTGCTATTGTCAAGCGGCCGCCTGGCGCTCGTTTGCGTCGGTGGCGGACGCGACGACAGATTAAATTATTGACTATTGGACTATCAACGTGGCTTTTACTTACGACTGTTTGACTTCCCGAAACCAGATAATATTACACATGATATGACATCAAGATTTTAACTCACGTTCATTATCGTACTGCTGCCCGTGTGTGAGCAGGCTGCGGCCTACACTCGGACAATCCAGCTTAGTGTCGGGGCTTGTATTCTTTTTCCGCCGCGATACGGATTCTGCCGGATATTATATGTATAAAAGTGGCTATCGGATAGGCTTTTGTCCTGCGGTGAACGGATAGCTCTGTGTTCAAATCCCGGATTGAATACTATTGGATTTTTCTAATGAGAATTCCTGATTAAAATTTCTGGTAGAGGCTCGAAGTCTAAATATATGCCCTGTGTATGGCAATAGGCTAACCCCCGATTCCATTGTGGAAAGTAAACGAACTATTAAAATGTTACAAATATCGGACACTAGACGCTTATTGGCGTAATAATAATGTCTTCCGACAACTTCCACACGCCGTTTTAATCTGTATAACATCACAACAAGAAATTAAAGTATATATAAAAAATCCTAAACACAGTATAGACAAATTTTTAAATAAGTTCCATGAAATACAATAAATAGGTAGCAATAATCCCGTTCAAGTAGATGTTTTTTGAAATGCTTTCAGGTTTTATTTGATACATTTATGAACAGAGATTGTAGTATTATCATTTCCAATAATAACAGATACGTGTGTAAGCTTCGATTCTTGATAGAAACGTTTATCGCTTACCAAAAATGACAGTCATTAGGTCTCGAGGTGGCTATTATCGCGAGCGGCGGAGGAGTCGTTTATATTAACAGCACCTTCAAGTTTATCGCTCATGAAACATTTGTAAGAGTCACATTGAATGTTAAGTCTTGTACTTATAATATTACATTTAAGTAATTTTATTAATACTGCGATGCGTACATGCGCTTAATGGAAATCCTACATTGTTATAGCTTTCAAGCTGCATGCATTGGGCGATGTTCGGACAATAGAACGCATAGCTCGAAAACAAGAAAATACGGCGAACACTCAGCATATTTTAAGAAAAATAAATATTTCTTAATTCAAAAATATGTTGAATTTGGCAAACGTTAAAAAAATTCTTAATATGGGGTTCTATAATGTTAGCCAAATAGACAATGAAAACGAATTATATGTACAAAATTAATTACACGAAATAAAAACCTTTGGTACAAAAATAATAAAAAAATCCGAATTTCACAAAATGACAATTACATGGGCAAAAAGAATTCGCTTTCAACAACAATGTACTTACTACAATACGTACATACATTAAGCTCACGGTAGCAAACCGTACGAGCCAGTTAAGCGTCCTACAGCAAGCGTCTACTTAGCATTTTTCTTTCTTTTCTTTGCCCGGTTGAAGTGGTAAACAAAACCGTACAGTTAGTGGGCTCCGTGGAGAAGCCTCGCAACAAAAACAAAGGAAACTCCGCTAAGGTAAGACGAGGCGTTGTTTGTATGTAATACCGTTGTTCTGTCATTGTTTAGTTCAGCTGTAAACAATATTGTTCGTTCTGAGAGAAAAGGTCGAAGTAAACTGGATTTATCATACTGTTGTCTAGTCGTTTCGTTGGCGCATTTTTGAGAATAAATTGTATCATTCAAAATTGCTATACAAAAGTTTATACTATAAGAATAGGACAAGATAAAAAATGTATGGTGATTAAAGGAAGAACAAGATTTAAAAATGAGGACAACTATTTAATATTGAACACGTAGACACGTAGGTGCTTGCAAACATTTTGACAGTAACCATCACATGTGACATTGACACACCGTTACATGTCACCGTGACGTATCGATGTCCCGCGGTGCGCGATGTCACTGAAAATATTAGCTGTACGTTAATTATTGATATGAAATGCAACTGTTCACTAATCTAATCCATCACACGGCCTTCATCTGAAGTCTCCGGTAATATCTAATTAATACCAACGGTTAATACTGGAATCCATTACTGTTATGAATAATTCATTCATCAATCCGTTCAATCAATCACTCGTTCGTTCAACGGCTCATGAAATTATTAAATTCGTTTGTAATTCAACGCACACTCCAATTTCGAGATGTGTAACAACGTCAGTTCACCTGCTCCGGCGGCTATTGGGTTTTGGGTAGTATTTTGATTTTATTGTAGACAACCTAGTCTTTTAGGTCAAGCTAGGAAGGACCCGGTCACTTACTTGCCTAGAACGAAATAGAGAGTTTTATTACTGTAATTCTTTTAAAGCTCTATTTCTTTCCTACCACGGCTATAAATGACATTGTCTATTTAAATCAAATGTACACAATATTTATTTATTCATTATTGTAATCCCTAGATTGGTATATCAGACATATTATATGAGATTTTGTACATTTTGTGTTAAGGTGAAAGTTAATTAAATCTGAGATGAAATATGTATATGTGCGACTGACTCATATCAGTAGAGCCTAAACTTGTGAAGTTAGAAATCCTTAATGACGTAAGTATCCATTAAGAAAGGATTATCGCAAACGACATTGAGGGCGTACTATACCGGGTAAGAATTTATATGGAAATTCATCACTTTTGATTTTCTATCGTCATGTCGCCGCATAGATTTTTCTCATAAATACAAGGGTATTTATGAGAAAATACGGGCATGATAACGGATGATTATCCGTTATCATGCCCGAGTTCCCAATTGGCACTTAAAGCTGTATCGAACACTTTCGGTATTAGCCGCAGGAGAGTAATGCCAATGCGACGGCAAATTTGCAAGCTTACCGCTTGCGTAACGGAAGGGTTAATTACAATATCCCTGCGGCAACCGTGACATGGAAAATTGATTTTTTATCCATGTCCCTATTACACCGAGTCTGTATTTATGCCCGATATAGGGCAATAGGCCCTTTCCCTGTTTCAGTGGGGGAATAACATAGCAGATGAAACGTGAGAGTACTTTAATCGTCTGCTCGCCCCCTTAAGGCAACACAGGTGTGATGTTATGTTTTTACATCCAACCACAATACCCTCCTGCTTTCTCCACACAAATATTGTCCCCAGATGGGAATAGATACTAGCTCAGCTGTCATATTTCCTTACCACTGGACCAACGGGCGAGTCGGACTATCAAAGAAAGTCTTTATTTATTTAGCATGGTTAGTAGATTATTTATTTATTTAGTGAGCGCTGATCTCGTCAGTCTAGTAATTGCGAGAATATGCCGATCGAGAAATTCTTGTAATGGCTGAGAGTTTGCTTTTGTGCCCCGTATTTGGCAATTAGCTTACCCACTATTCCAAGGTGGGATGCAAACGTCACTGGGAGTGTACTACATTCCTCTGCCTGCCTCTTTGGGAGTTACAATTCCTATATACGCGACATATTATTATATGTATACATACCAATGTAAACTTTAGAGGCTCTGGTAAGCACTTAAACCGTACCCACTTCTTAGCGATGCAATGGAAGTAAACGTGTATGTTTGTTTGACAACGATCAACGGCGAGCGACTTAGGAGCTGAAGTAAAACAAGAGAGAATCGTCCACCTCATTAACGTTATTAAGTACTTGACTTTCCGATAAGTAAGCCCCTTACGTCTTGTCATATTTGTTTCACGTCTTAACGTAACATCGCGTCTGTTATTCCCGAAGAGGTAGGCACAAGAGTGTAGAACACTCCCACTTTTCACAAGTTACATTTACGTCCCACTATGGAACTATGCACCGGGCACACATCCAGACTCCGAACCATTAC
>DWTO01000335.1:0-22570 GCA_018244755.1 Jemadia pseudognetus
TGTGGATATAACACCATTCGTAATCATCCTCATTCGTCCATTTCCGTCCACTGCTGGACATAGGCCTCTTCGGCGCCACGCCACTGAGCTCGGTCTTCCGCTCCGCATCCAAACACTGTCAGCCACTTTGCGTATATCGCCAATCCACCTAGCCGGAGGGTGTCCTACTCTACGTAATAAATTAATAATAAACTAAATTCCTTAAAAATATGTGTCTCTAAACTGTATACGTAATACTAACACTTCTATATGTATAGAAATAATCACGTTTATTTTATTTCCACAGTTTTCCAAAAAAATGACAATAGTCATTGTAATGTATAATTTTTAACGTACGATGTTTTTACAGGTACAGCTCAGTTCGTCACACAACCTCACACACAGACGTTAACGCAACAGGTGCGGCGGAAATCGAACCCGGACAGTTCATAGTATATACTGAAGCTAGGTCACTGCCGGTGTAGTGGGAAAACTGTAAATATTTATGTTAAGTGTGTCGTAAGTGATTGCGTGCAATATGCAGTTTTGGGTACTGTTGTGGTTCAATGAACTGTTCCGTGAGCGGACTTCACCGTTGTGCGGTGCCGACGCGAGCTACGACGTAACAGTGACGTATACTATCAATTATTACTCTATTTAGACTGAGGTGTTCAACGTAAATGTAACTGTACGACATAATGATATAATAGTGATTTTATAAAATATTTATTTTATTAACTGTGAACGTCACATTGCTTTTGACCGCATAATTCATGTAATATTTTTATATATCTGCCATATAACGTTTGTAGATCGTTATGCAATATGTATATTTACCTGAGAGTCACAAATGTGTGTAAAATTATTGAATTTCAATTGTGTTGTGAAACTGACATTTAGCGTATTGGAACATGACATGGGACGTGATTATGATAGTTATACTTACCGATATGGATATGTTATACAATATTATACATAATAAAGATTTTATTTCTTGTTATATTTGTTCAATATATAAATGTATATATATACATATATATGTATGTATGTATATATATATATCGTAGGTATGTTGACAGAATAGTTGAATTCCGACTTTGCTTACATATATAAGAGTGAGGCGCGCAAGCTGCCCACAAGTGGAATTGAGTAGATAAATATTTAAATAAAATGGTACTTAATAGGGTCGGAGTAAATCCATGACACAAAGAAAAATTATAATATTTTTTTACATTTGCATAGTCAGTATTGATTTGTATTGTTGTAAGTGAACGAGTTGTCCGCACGCCGGAGTCTGTTCGTCACTCCGGACGGATACATTTTGGTCAATTACGAGAACTTTGAGACACCGATAAGCTGTAAAATGACAATAAATCTGTTTTTGTTTGCCCTTCTACGCTGTTAACGCTACATGAACGGAAAACTAGTACAATGAACAATATCTATAGCTAATTCATAACTGCCTCGTTACTCGTGTTGCTTGCAAGCGCGACTGCCGATCTGCCAAACCCGGGTCGCGGGCAATATGGGATTTTCCAATTTATATTTTCTAGTAGTAGCTCGGAGACTGGATACGTGCACGGTGTATGCCAATAGGCTCACCACCTATTCTATATTAGGACGTAAACGTAACTGGTGAAACGTGAGAATGAAGGTACTAGACTTCTCTGCCTACCTCTTCAGGGGCTACAGGCGTGATATTACGTATTTTACGTATCTCATTCATATCTTTAACCTTAAACTGACTTTTGTACATTGGAATACGCTTGACCAAACCCTGAGCATTTATTTCCCTGTTTTGACACAACGACTAGTCTCATTTTATAGGTGTATTCAATATTATCACGTCACTAAGCCACTTGGACTGTTGTTCGTCTCATGTAATGACCGCATGTTATATGAAAACATAACGTTTTACGTTGAGCATTAATATTGGTGCAAGATTGAAGACCACGTTTGTATACAGTGTATCAAAATGTGTTTGGAGTTACTAATGTACTAATATTTCTATAAATACATAAGTATGTTTACTACAGTTTCTTAAGGCTTGAGGGTTCAATCGGTCTTCGTAATATTTTGCACACGCGCATGCCCGAAATGTGATAACTTTTTCTTCCCGGCATACACGAACTGGGTAATCATTTAATGGGTCAAAAATGTGTAAGTTTTCGCCGTTCCATATTTACGAATCAACGACGAAAACATCAGTTTCCTTGAGAACAGCGGACAACACTTCGGAGAGATATGCATAAATACTGGATACACTAGTATGCATATCTCTCCGCGAGTAAAAGCTAACGAGAACAAATGTATGCAATAATAGTGAGGTTAAATATATACTAATAGTTTTTATAAACTGCCTTATTTTGTACGTAGGTTGTACGTATAGCTAAGCAATAATACTTCGAACGGTCGCTCGTGAGGATAGAAATCATTAATTGTCTTATGATTTAATATTACTCCTAATTAAAAAAAAATGTTTTTATTTAATATGTTAAATCTTATATATTACATGTTCGTTGTTTATATTATATAATACACATGTCTGTTTGTATTGTTTCCGAGAAATTGCAAGTTTCCCGATCTTTTCCTATTAGTCATAAGGTATACCGTTTTTTCAAGCCGTCGTCGTTCTGTCGACATTGTTAGTACCAACCTTTTGAATGTTGTAACGTGGTAGGTTCTATAATTTTTATGTGCGCACAATTTTCTTGTTAATGGTTATAATAGTTGTAACTCGTAATAACGTTCTGCCAACAAAATGCACGTGAAGTAAACTCGGTAACAAATGTAACTACACATATATATTATGAATCGTTGCTGTAAATAGTTTAACAGAGATGT
The DNA here is from genome assembly GCA_018244755.1 of Jemadia pseudognetus. Taxonomy (NCBI): domain Eukaryota; kingdom Metazoa; phylum Arthropoda; class Insecta; order Lepidoptera; family Hesperiidae; genus Jemadia; species Jemadia pseudognetus. The sequence continues at coordinate 2,824 of DWTO01000335.1, forward strand.
GTTCATATAGACCTTGTATTATATGTATAGACTAGTTCTTACGTTGTGCGTGCAGGTGGGGGCGCCACGCGCGCCGTCGAACATTACTCTGCGGCGCGTAGTCGAGTAAAAGTGCGAATCGTTGATCTCATTCGTTTATGGACGTGTAGCTCAATATGTAGGGATGTTCTTTTGTAAAATAGACTCAGAAATTTATCCCAATGTAAATGTATATTATAAGATATATTGTGTATATTTTTTAATGGAGAATTTTATACGAGTAACCCAATTTTGTTAGTCCGACGGTTGTATAAAGTATCCAGTGTCAACAGTTTTTCGTTTGTCGTGTATAGATTATTGTGTACATATTGTAAGAGAGTTGTGATAGGCGATTTGACGCTTATATCGAGTTGTATAATAAAATTATATTAATGCGTTGATATGGATTTGTGTATAAATTGATATTGTAAAGATTAACCTGAATAACTTGTTCAGAGATTGACGTTTCGAACATGAATAAATAAATAACTTTTACACAACAGGTTCTATTATTAATTGAGGCCAAAAAATTTATGTGGCAAACAAAAAATAATGGTGACTGCTTCAAGGATAAATTTAAAACAACGGTTTGGTTTGGTTAAAAAAGTATGCTTTTTTATTATTTCTTTCAAATAGTTTTCATCTAAATTTTATAAGAACATTGGACACAATCGAAGCTTTTTACCGATAAATAAGTATAAATAATTTAATAATCACATAAATCGTCTTATTTATACATACATTACATTTATTTTAATATCAGTCCTCTCAAAAGGTCCATTCTCTCCCTGCAAATTAAAATTTAATATTTACACAGCGATAGGGATTCGCGTCTACCGTACGTACATACATCAACAATTAACAATTAATAGAGACTATTTACAAAATATATTTCCACAGACACACACGCGGTCGTCCATCGCCGTTCACACACATCGAATTAGCATTCACACGATTTGGCATATGGATGGCGGCATTTCACTAGCAGAGGTCGTCGCGGGCGAGCCACCACGGCGCGCGGCACTCGGAGCGCTTCCGCCGCCGCCGCTCGGCGCGGTCCGAGCGCTTCTTCACGAAGCGCACGTTGTACGGGTCCTCGGCCAGCTCGGGGTAGCGCGCCACGTCGTGCACGTACTCGCCCTCGTAGCCCGCCGCCGAGCCCGCCTTCTGGATCTCGTCCAGCTCCGCCGCCGACCACTCCAGCGCGCCGCCCATGCCGCCGCGCAGCGCCTCGCGCTCGCGGTGCCACGCCTTGCGGATGGCCGTCGAGCGCGCGTGGTGCAGCAGGCGCTGCTTCTCTCTCTCGGCGCTGGTGCCGTACCGTAGGTTCACTACGCTCGTTTGTCCGTGTATCTTTACGTCCGCGTACGAGCGTCCGCCTTCCGCCACCTCGTGGAATGTCACGTTCAGTTTCCCTTGCATGCGCTTCAGCTGCTGCTTGTCGTCGGCGGCGCGCCACGTCTCTTCTTTTACGAAGTAGAAGACGTCCTGTTGATCGCCGTGGACGACGAAGGAGAACGGTAGCAAGTGCGAACGGTTGAATACTGATGTATACACGTCGCGGTATATCGCGTTCGCAGACGGCACCGCGGTCACCACGGCGCGGCCGCGCGAATTCCTTGACACGAGGATGCCTCGTCCGAATGGGGGTTCCGAGTCGGCTCCGATTCGTTTCGGAGCTAGATTTAAAACATCCGTTTTTAGAGCAGACATGGCGGGTATGGAGAGACTTCGGAAATCGGCTATTCTTTTATTCGACATATGTGAGAGAAAGCCAGATTCTATGGTTACACTAGACAGTAAGGACATAGATGAAGGTAGGTTGGGGTCATCTTCTCCAGGAGCAGATCCCCAAACTGGTCGTCCTAATGGGATGTTGGGCAGTATGGAACCACCAGGTAATTCATCAGGATAAAGTTGCGGTGCTAAACTCTTAGTGTCGTATCCGAGTAATTTTAACCACGTTAAATGATCTGTAAAACGGAAAAAAACGATTAGTACTATGATGAATCTTGAGAAAAAAAATCCGATTAATATGTATTAATAACATACCTGTTGGTTTCTTGTATTGTGGCCTGACATTTATAGGATCGTTACCATTAAACCTGTACAAATGTAATTGAGTAGGAGTATGTATCCTCTCTATCAGATTCTCCCATAGCGGCGACATCCATTGTCCTATCAGAGGATCGTAGACTTTTCCATTAGCCATGTGTACTAATGATGTCACTTGATCCAGTAATCCCCCGCAAAAGTCAACGGGGAGATATAAATATGGGTTTGAATCGTAAACTATGTGCCCGTATGGCGATCTCATTATTTCTAGAATTCCTTCTCCGTACTGGTTAAAGATCATGACAGGGGTCCCGCATTGATCTGTTGCTATGTAGTATTTGTGTCGAGCGACCTGGCAAAACAAATATTAAAGAAAATAGTCATCAAACATCATACGTATAAGTAGGTATTAATGTGTATTATGAATTTAACAGTATACAGTTTTCAAATCGTTTGGTGGTTATAGAGTTTAGTTTAATTCAAAAAATAGTTTTTCTTTTACCTGGGTGTAAATAAGGTGACCTCTATCGTCATATACTAAGGTCATGAACCTATTTTCACGAGGTGAGTAAATGTGGCTGACTTCGTGAGGTTTTTCTTTGTTCGTATAGAAGAATTGAGTAACATTCCCGAAATTATCTTTCCTTGTTGATAATCTAAAATAACAATTACATAGTTAATATTCAAAATAATGAAGAAAAATAAAAAAAAACGTATTTTTATCGTATAAATTATACAAACCTGTCTAGGTGATCATAATAGTAGCGCACATCAAAACGTCCGCGTTTGGTGGCTCTTGTTAGCAAGCCTTTGGAATTGTACTGAAATCGTTCCTCCCTTGCGTTCTGAGATACTAGTCCTCGACTATCATATCGATATTGACCTTCACCGAACTTTATAATGCGATCCATATCATTGTACTCCATTGGTATTGTATTTCCTCTATACGTCAACGAAAGCATATTTCCGTTATCATCATACCTGAAGCCCCACGGTTCCTGCGCTTCAAGCCCAGTGAGCTGACCGTCGCAATCCCAAGTATAGTTCTTGACGTTAGTGTACGTGTTGACGCCTACGTTTCGCGTGTGCGTTCTAGTTTGAGATATTCTGCCATGTTTGTCGTAAATGAATTCCATTCTAAATACTTCCATTCGATGGATATTTACACTAATTTCTTTTTCCAGGAACTGCTCGTTTAGTGCTCGTGAAAACATAGCAATTCCGTCATACACTGATGTTTCATTCCATTTCTGCTTTGATACCGTAAATTGGCCTAATATTTCCGGAGCGCCCGTTTTGGTATTGTATACTATATGGTGTGGAATGAGCGTCTGACCGCCGATACGCCCTTGAACAGCCGTTATTCTGTAGTTGTTGTCATATTCGTAAATTATTTTAGCATTGCTCAATCCCGTTTTAGCGCCATAATCTAGTCTCTCTTCTACAAGTAAGCCACCGAGATACGTTGATTCCCAGCGATAATCTACTTCACGATCCACGTGTAATATTTCCGATGGTAATCCACTAGTTTCAGAATAATGTATTTGTGTTTGTCCATCTCCGTGTACTACTTCAGACACCTTGTTTGTAGTGAAATAACGATATATAACTCTTGCTCCGTCTCCAGGGAACACCGTTTGCAGCAGTTCTCCGGTGTGAGAATAATGCTGCAAATATTTTCTTGTCGACCCTGGCGGAGTATAGGTAACTCTTAAAAATCCGATAGATGGCTGCACGCTAAATGTATGGTTTGTGCCTGATGGCAATACGACATGAGTCAACCCGCCATCATTGTCATATAAATATTTGAAACTTCGCTGGCTGGCTAGAGTAATCTTAGAAACAAGGTTTCCTTCATTATAATATATAAATTTGGTACCATCCTGTGTGCTAGTTATTTCGGATAACATTCCATGAGGATCATAGTTGTATGATTCCTCGCTATCACCCCATTTCCAACCATTGATCCTGTAAAATCTATCGTAAGATATATTTAACGGAACTCCTGCCCCATGGGGAGTAAATGACAGTGGTAAGCCGGCGACATCATAAGCAATCGTAAACAATGGAATTCGGTCGGCGTTAAAGAATGTTTCTTTGCTTTTGAATTGATCAAATTCAATTATCAGAACTCTGGAATCATTCACCCATATTTCTCTGTTTAAGGTTTGTTGTGGGTTTCTTACGTCACCTACTAAGGTGTATAAGGAGTACATAGTGTTTATTAATCCATCGCCGAAAGTGGTGGATTGGTGGGACCACATATGAAGCATTTCAGCTTCGATGGGTAATGCAGCTTCAAGTAACGGATGTTTGGCCGCTGCGATGCTTTCGAATTTACCTGACCAAGGCGTATCGATCAGCAATGTATTGTTCGAATATATTCGGCCTTCTGTTATTTGCTTCCCATTATTTATAGTTATTTGCTTAAATGATTGTCCATGTAATACATATTCACACTTCTTGGCTACTCCTACAGGGATGGTGCTTGATGGATTAGATACTGTGACTGCGAGCCCATAGTTTTTGGCCAAACCAGAGGTTATATGGACTTGTTCCCCAGATGGCATTATGATTTTAATGACTCGACCAAGTTCGTCATAGTTGTAAATTACTGTATCTCCAGCCTGAAAATAAAAAACAATAATGTAATGTAATTCATTATATTTCTTTAGTTTTAATCATTTCCAAAAAACCTGTACATACGCCAGATCGACTGTTGAGCAATCCTGTGTTCGCATCATAATCTAATTCGATTTCAGAAGATCCTTTTTCTGTTATTTTTGTCAAATATCCAATTCCAGATATTTTTAACTCAAGTTTATGATCCTGAGTATTTTCTATGGAACTTACGACATTACTATAATCCCTCAGTAATTGCACTTTATTTCCAGAAGCGTCTGTCACAGTGGACAATTTTCCGAAGCTGGTATTTTTTGAATATAAAAATGAGTATCTAGTTTTTCCTGATGTTAAATCTTTTGTAGTTATGTGTTGACCATAGCGGTTGAAGACATATATTTCTGAAGTAGGCGGATATGGTATTCTGAATTCCCCATTCTCATCGTGAGAAGGTAAATAGTGTTTTAGCGCCAAAATATGTAGAGAACCTGTAAAGCCAAAATTAAATTAACAATTTTACCAAAAGGTTATGTAAAGCTAATATATTTTTGTAATGAATGTATAATAGTACCTTGGTCAACGACATTTAGAACACCATCTGGTGTCACTGCCAGGGCAGATATCGTTTGGAATTTCGCATTAGATGATAGTAACGTTTCAGTACTCGTTGGTGGTTCGTCTCCTGCTATCACACTAAGACGGCAAGGACAACCAGCACCCTCGTCACGAAGGTTGGCCGGCATTACAGTAGCAGTCATTGAAGTGTTGCATTCACAACTCAGCTCTTTTAAATTTTCCTGCACTTTGCCAGCAAAGTGCATAATTTTTCCTGATGGATCGATTGATTTGATTGTGTTGGTCTTTTTAGCATCTGACTCTGCTACATACAGAATACCACTCGGAGCGAAAGCTATAGCAAGTATTGTTCCTAAATTAGAGTCTTCTCTGAATTCTGTACTTGTTTTATTTGTCGCTTTAGTTATTGGTTTTCCATCAATTCCTAAGCGACAGTGAGAAGGTTGACCAGCAACAATCTTTATTTTCATGTCTACAGTAAGTTTAAGAATAATTCTGTCGTCAATAAAGAATAAAGATCCATCCAATGGAGATAAAGCAACACCAGTGGGCCATTGAAGTTGAGCCTCATAAGGAGCGATGGCACCTCTGCACGGCACTGGTGACCAATGATTGTGGTGCCCATGGTGACCAACTAAAGTGTGAATAATTCCGTTTGGATCTACTGCACGTATATTTGTGCCGTCAGCAATGTACATTGTCTTATCTGCAGCAATAGCAAGACCTGAAAATATATAAAAAATTAGCCGGGAACATCACATTTATTATTTCCTAAAATTCTTATATATCACATTGTATATATACCTTTTGGATGGGCCAGCTTGGCTTTGATAGCAGGTCCTTCATCACCGCAATTCGAATCATCACCTGGCACACATCGGTCCCCATTGCCTACGATGGCTTCGGAATTCGAAGATGGATCACGCACTTTATCTAACGTGAGAACTCTCCTCACTTGGTGTTTTTCGGAATCTGATATGTAAAGATATCCGTCTGCCGGTGATATGCAGATGTAATATTGATATGCAACTTGCGTCGTACTGCAAACATAATGAATGTCGAATGTAATAATTTCCAAGTTTATGATCAGTAATTAAGTTTTAAGTTTGTGTTGCAGTTTAGTAACTTACTCTAGTCTTAAGATAGTAGTGACTACTCCCTCAGGGGTAATACGCCGTACGAGATTAAAATCTCCAACATATAAAGAACCATCCGGGCCGGATGTCAATGCCGTAGGAGTAAGAAGACGTGCGTCTGCGGCTTTTCCGTTGCAATGGTCCGGACAATCTAATGAACGCTGAAGACCAGTTCCCATTACCACCTATTAAATATAAAATATTTCTTGTTAATGTTTTGTGATGGTTATTACACATTTTGGCTTAAATGTTTTAAGCCCTTTACAATGAATTTATAATACTTTTTTTTAGTACCTGTACTGTTCTAGGATATTGTTTTAGATGTAGCATGGCACCATCTCCTTTTTGCAATATACCTTCATGGAAATTGTAATGATGGTGAATGTCTAATCCCCAACCCCCAATATCAGATATGTCGACATCAAATCCAGCTAACGTTGCTGTCTGCGTTTCCCAAACTATTGCCGCGCACGACGAGTATTCATAACCAATTGAAATCTTCGCTTGTGCTTGACCATATACCTGTAATTCAATGTTTTAACGCTTGATTAGTAAATTTACATCATAGGTTTAAAAGAGCACAGACATTGTTAGGTTGACGCATGTCGTACTTTTTGTTTGTAGACATTTCTTTTGTTCCACGCAAATACATGAGTTAAGTCTGGATCGGCTTCGTACGTGTGGGTGTGCAGGGAGCCTTCGATTTCAACTCTAACATGGACGCGTGCAAGCGACGCCGGGACGACGCGACGCGTGAGCTGCACGTGCACACAAGATAAATAGCCAGCAGATTGCGAAGATCGATATGTGAGTTTCACTAAGGAACCGGGTATCGCGATTGATTCGCTGACAATCTGGAACGGAAATCACGTGTTATGAGTTTGTCTTACAATACATTTAAATTGGTAATTAGTATTTAGTTAGCATTGAGTTCTATCGCATTAATGTACCTGTGCTTCAGGATAGATAACGGTAGTCGTCGTAGCCGAAGATGCCGCGGGTGCAGCCAGTGGCGGCATGTCCACCACCTCAGGTCTAAGCCGTTCATGGTCATGAGCAGCACAGGGCGGGGCCTCTGCCTCCCACCATTGTGGCATTGGAGACCAGTCAATACGTTGAGGCGCTCTGAAGATATTATATAAAAATATTTTTATGCCTTTTCTCATGTTTTTTTAGCCTTAGGTAATTATAATTTATTTCTTATACCTGTAAATACTGAGTTATTATAGTTAAAATATTTTATTTACATTTTCATTATTTTGGACTTTAGAGTGTCAAACATGTGAGTGTCATGTGTAAGTAATTAAATATATAATTGAGTACACGTAATTACCTAGGCGTTGGTACTTTCACGCTGTCATCGCTGAGCTCCATTTGCACGGGTGGCAAGACCACAATCTGATTCCAAGGTACAAATACTGTTTTCCGCAAAGGCTTGAACGGTGACCGTTGGAACTGAAGAGTTACTGCTCCACCCCCATTGACCAACACGTCGAACCTAAAAAGTGAATTGTATTAAATTATTATCTAAAAATATTGTTCAAACCTATTGTACAGTTTTAAGTCACACGATTTTTTTTAAATATAATACTATTTAGATATACCTATAATATGTAAACGTATCGTATTTATAGTTTAAAATACTTTTGTGTTTTCACAATTTATACCGATGTTACTGCATCCTGTGTTTCTTGTTAAAAAAAGAAACTGAAAAGTGCGAAAGATCAGATATACATACTAAGAGTTGATATTTCTAATGATTTTAGATCCAATGGACCTGCAGTCCTAATATAATGCAGGTAATGCAAATCAAATAGGTACTGCTGGTAATCAGCAGCTACAACTGAAGTATATAGTAATAAACTCAAATAAGACAATTCTGCTTCCTCGAAATTTTTCTACACAAAAATTCTTATTTAATACTATTTTCATTTAATCCGTGATAATCCGGCTTTATTTTATGTATTTCGAAAGTATTGTTATAAGTCTTGTGACACATTATTTCTGTTATTGTATTCCGAAGTTTCCTCTAGATATTCAGGGAGGATACTTAAAATGGAAAGCGAATTTTCGAATGATTATTAATTTTCAACGACATTGAAATTTTGTTTTTGGATGTTATTTATAATTTTTGGTTGGCCAATATTAAAAATATCTTAAAGAATAGGCATATTATTTATTATATTTAAAAATAATATTTGATATGTTAATTTAATTACTATAGCATATCTCATGTAAGTGTTCAAAACAGCAGATAAGGAATAATGCTATCTATACCTAAAACTATGAACAACACAATTTCGATATAACTTCGAATTATCGATTATCCTAAGTTAATATTGGAACAGCATCAAACCGTGATATTTTAATTTTCCATAGACAATTACGAGATCCAGCCATGGCTATCGTGTCAGTAACGATGTGAAATAATTTGATTACCTGTATGAAATCTATAATATCCGTGCCGGGAAAGATAATAACCGCAGCATGAATGTTATTCCCGAATGTTCTACAATAGATTTTGTTTCTGGTTCTTGAACAAATAGCTGTTTTGGTTACGCTATTAAAATGTTATAATATAGGATACCATAAGAAATTGATGTTAATGCTTTTTTAAATTACAGGTTGCCGGAGTCAGTCAGAAATAGGTAGATACTGATGTGTGAACATTTTTATTTTAAATATTATTATTAGTTTTAGCAATGTTGTCTCTGGAGAAACAGTTTTATTGTATCTTCTTGCATTTAAAAATTCTTACTAAAATTTGTCTATTACCTTTTTTAATTCATTTAAGAATTTCTTTATGATAGTGTTAGAGATATTAAAACTTTTACGTATGTCATACTCATACACATACCGTTTTATATTTTACATTTATTCTCAACGTTAAGTTGAAACGTACGTTCGATATCATTACATAGTTAAAAAAAATGTCAATTGCCTGTAGTCTCCGAAGAAGTAGACAGAAGAGTGTAGTATACCTACTCCCACGTTTCACCAGTTCGTTTACACAATGGTGAGCATATACGTGTATATATAATATATATGAAATTGTAATGCATATACTAAGAAATACTTATTTTTAAATACATATATATGTAGTTACATATACGTAGAATTTATTGACATTTAACTATCAATATAAAGTACGTATTCATTCTAAAGAAACGTTATAAATACTGTCATCTCTAGCCGGTTAATTGTAAGAAAAAAGGTAAAAGCAAAACTATTTCGTTTGCTATTGCATTGACTGGATTTCAGACTCGTGTAATTTTAAGGCTTATTTAATTTAACATTTGACGGTAAAGGTTGTTAAAAACATTTGATTTAGGGGGAGTAAGATGTTCGTAGACAGAAGTCACAAATATAATTTAAAACTTAATGTATGTTAGTACAGGCGCATTATCTAGCGATAGCTTCGATGCTATTAAGGAAATAGGTCGACCGATATAACGAGATCACAGGTAATGTGTAGATGTATTGCACTCGGATCAGGAACCCGTAGCGTGTTAAGAGGCTCACGCTTGGCAGGTACGTCGTTGAGCCAGCATGACGTAGGTACTAAATACCACTGGTACCGCTGTACCACACTATAACAATACTTGTAACGTAACGTACATACAATTTAAATAGCATTGCTTTAAATTCACCAAACCGATACAAGGAAACGTTACGTTTTAATTCATTAAAATTTTCTTCTCAGTAGCGTTGAATGTCTGAAATTCATAATTACGCAAATATACGAGTAATAGAATCTGCCTCTATATTTTATTAGTTTTTTATAATTGCAAACGTAAGCTGAAAATTGGAGATGAAAGCACAACGGACCGAGGCTTTCATTAATAAATTTCAAATATTTCATTAGATGACCAGTAGTGGCTTTTCTTATTCCATAAGTATTAAATGTATCAGAAGGCAAGTCTGGAACTAAATTGCAAAACAGGTAGAATGTTATATGTAACAAATATTAACAGAGCAACTCTTAAATTTCTCTTCTTAATTTTATCTTTAAATCTTTATATAATTCACTTGAAACGTTGCTAAGATTTGTAATTTTGGCAAGAACAGATTCGGTATTAATATTTAACGGGTAAGTGACGGAATCCTCTTTAGGTACTTATAAATACAGGGACTTAAAGGAGGGAGGACGTTTGGCGGAATAGCATTTAATCTAGCATTAAAATTATATTACTACGACGAGTTAAATTTTGTATACGAGACGATTAAAATCAAATAAAAGCAAACTTTGAATCCTTAACATAAAATGAACAGAAGCAAATAATTGAAATATGTATATGGTTTTAGGTATATTGTAGAAGATAGATTATACCTAATTAATTAATTAATAAAATAATATTATTTAAAATCCATTAGAAATGAAGCCTCGGAATCGGTTAAAAGCAATATATCTAAGGAAACGATGCATGAAATATTTAGGTATATAGCAATGTAAATAGGTTAAAGTTTATTGTTTTATTCATTCGTCAAAAACGTTTTTAAGCTTTTGCTCTTGAAAGTTTTGCCCAAATTAGTTGGGAAGAAATATAGACATGTCGATTAATATTACCTACTAGTTTAAAAAAATTTGTTTTATACATAAATATATTCACTTTATTCACGAGCATTTTCAAAGAAACTACAAACATACGTTAAATGTATAATATTTAAAACATTTAGTTGTAATATTCTTACACATGAGTCACACACTAATTTAAGAATTAAGTATCTACAGTATGACTCACACTGACTAATCACACCTCGGTCGTGGCATCTTTTGAAATTGAATTCGAATATTTGTCTAGCGCAAGGCACTAAGGTACCTACATCATCGTCTACTACCAAAGTGGATTGTTAAACTAAGGAGTTTTCACAGTGGGATTAATCTATTTAATATGTAACTATCAGTGCTGGGTTCGATTTTTGTCAAAAATCTAAGGAAATCTATTTAAGATCAATTTAACTACAAATTAACTTTACATAACAATGGATGAGATTTTTAAGTAGAAAACTATTGCAGTAACTAAATGTTAACCATTATGTAAGTGCATACTCATGATGTATTTTTTTGTTTTCGATCGTATCAGGGCGGAGAAAAAATAAATCGTCCGACCCTATGCCGGCATACAAGAGTGTCATGGGAGGTGGTAAAACTTGGCTCTGGCTGGCGGTACAGCGCAGCCTACCTATGGAGGTACAAATAATGCGTATACACGATAAGTCGTGTTCTGCGATCCTCATCCCGTATGCGTGGCTTTATGGGCAGAAACCGCTCAGGCAAAGTTTAGTTAATTTAGACAGGCTAATGATGATTTTTATTTCTATCGAATTTTTCATTGATTAAAACGTTAGAGGCTCACAAAGCAACGTAGGTGCATAATTACATATTACAATAATTTTCATGTGAGTTATAATAATTATTATACTATCATAGTATAAACGAAATGTGTTCGTAATATGGGCACGAGTCACTTCCTTACATATTCAATCACACGAACATCTTCCATACTTCAGAATCACAAATTAATTACGACAGTTATTACGTTAAAACATAAATAGACAATAAAATGCTAAGTTCTATGCTTGGGGTTACACGTTTACTTACCTAGCTTCAACTCAATATTGTAATCAAAATGGTATAAGTTGTATACTTATTATTCTGTATTTCTGTCACCAACAATTGGCGTTACATTGCTTTGTTTTTAACTTCGTGTGCTTGAACTAGATACTAATAGAGTTATAGACTTATTTGACGTATTTCTTAATTCTTAAGTAGTGCTCTGCGTATTTAAGAATCTACATTAGAGGTTAATATGTACTTTTAAGATTAGATTTTGACGACAATAAAGTACGTTCACATTTGTAGCGACTTAGGTTACAAAAAAGTTATCGATATTCAAGTACACACTCAAAAGAAAGGTTAATGCACTCGTGTATTGCATGTTACAAATATATCATTTACTCATGTAGGTATTTGTCGTGTAATACCTACCTGACTTTTGCATATAACGTAGCGTGACGGTGCGTTAGTATAAAAACAAATTGATTTAGTCACGTTAGTCGTTCCGGCCGCTATTTGTTTAATGATTCCCATGTGCCTACACACTGGTAAAAAAATATTCATTGTTATTGGAACATATTTGGTTATTCGGTTTTAGCAGTTATTATAACGAATTAGAATTCTTTCACAGATTAATTGGCAAAAGTATTAGTAATAAGTATACATATATCAACTAGTTTCCTCGACGAGATGGGATTTACTGTACCGTGAAATACGAGCTACGTATTATATAGTTCCAATTAAAATATGTACTGTAGAGCCTGGGTATGCCTGGGTTTATGCTTAAGTTTTAGTTACTTGTGTTAATCGCTGAGAACGATTCGATTACCATATAAAGTAGGTACTTATGCTGTACATGAGAGTGGATTTTTTTTCTTTTTAGTAAATAAGAACTATTTTCAGTGCTTCATATAAATAAATATCTGAAATTAATAGATCATAATATTTACAATATTAGGCATTCCTAGTATTTAGTGCACAAATCAACATTTCTTTATTTCATACTGTATTTACTGTGGTTTATTCTTAACAGGTAGATAGGTACGAGTAGACTAGCATACGCGGGCTTTGTACGGACGTTCGGAGTCTGGAAATGTGCCCTATTTATAGCAATAGGCTTACCACCTATTCCACAGTAGAACGTAAATGTAACGGGTGAACCGTGGGAGTGTACTACACTTCTTAGCCTACCTTTTCGGGGATTACAGGCGTGATGTTACGTACTATATTCTTCTATATACGTCGTCTGTGAGAAAAAAAATTTTTTCAAGGCGAATTTGGATTTTGACCATTTACTAATACCTATTACAGTATTATTGTATGACTAAGACAATATATTTGCGTAGAATTTTAATGAAGTCGTATTTACGAGTATTTTGGACTTGCATAATATTTAATTATTCATATTTAGGTTCAATTCAAGTAGTTATAAACAATTTTTCCTTTTAAACGTTTTTTACGTAGACATTGGGACAACATCGTATATTGTTACATATAACACTGAAATTTCTACAGCTTGTTAATCCTCAAGACTGTTCACCAACAATATCACCATGAATCAGACTTACCATCCACCTTGCCGCGTGAGTGTGAATCCGAAGCGGGCCTCGCGGTCCACGGAGACCCGAATGCCGATGATACCCAGACCTTGGGGTGACACTACTTGTCCTCGCATCACGGACACGCGGCTGCACATACCACCTTATTACGGCTTCACGTAACGAGTCCAAGCACAGTCCATGGGTGAAATGGTTCATACACAAATTTGCGAACGAATTCGAACAATACTACTATTTTTATATGAAGTTCAACCAGTAAAGTAGAAATAGAATTTACAGTTAATTTTGAATTTCGCAAATACAAGTTTTGGTTGCATACCCATATGAAAATAAATAGGTAATTCTCGTTTTGGAGGTTAAATGCGTAGATCTATTGAATTCAATTCGTTGCGATTTTCACCACTACTAGGATATACTCTTGTATGTTATTGACTGAGATTTGTTAAAATATTTTAAGATCACTGTTATTTACATTCAATTAATAAATAACATTAAATAAATGTATGTACATACAACGACACATTGTATGTAGTTATAAAAGCTAATTATCTATATGTATTATTATCTTCTTACGTATGAACCATATCACTCTGAAGACTTCTTCGGTCTTTTAACGAACGAAGTATGTGCTTACATATGAGAAAAGAAAAAGACTCGGTGAAGTAAAATAAGAAAAAAATGACAAATGAAATTAAGAAATTATTAGCATTGCACATTCTCTTATCGGGTTCAGCTAAACGTTTAGGATAAATTTCGGTTTACATTTGATTATAGAAACATGTGTATGTTAGATTATAACATACATATATGTATAATTTTGTATTCCATTAGTCTACTTCTATTCTTTATGTTAACGGAAATTTATCCAGCAATGTGTATGTAAGTATTTAAATGCATGTATTAATAGCTTGCCACAAATATATATATTTGTATTATATATTATGTACGTATCAATGATTTTCCCACATGTATGACAGTTGAAATTGGTGCAAGAAAATTAAAAAACGCGACATGTAATAAAAACGCTAAATTAATATTCATAGGTAAGCGATTATGTGAACGACTATAATTGAAGATTCATTCGCGTTAGATATATATGTAAGTATATGTTGGTTAAATTCAATAAAACTATGAGCGTGTGATATTTTATGTTATTGATTAAACAACAGATAATTCGATGTGGTTACATATGCTTAGGTTATACGTACCGTGAACTGCAGTACAGATATCATGAGAACTACAAGACGAGTACAGGACATATCAAATTGTGTACTTATATATATGACATACATGTTTCAAATAAAATTACTGTATTTTATACATATACTTACGAAAACGATAACGATAAACGATAACCAAAAGTCTATGGACTTTTCGTTTAAACGTGAAATAAATGAATAACTTAAGTTAAAATGTCATTTTGTATATTTTCGTGCTCACCTATGTGTGAAACGTGCGCATATTTATATAATATGGCATATACATATTAAGTTTAATATACATGTAATAGAACTACTATTCTATTGGTATAAATTATTTTATGTGATTATAATAAGTTTATCTATGATCAGTACTACTATTTATTTATCTAATTCGCTTCGCATTTTGCAGTCCATCATTAAACCTTATGCTAAAAGACCGTTGCAGTTCTCGTGTGATCTGTCTGGCGACCCTCACAACCAGATTTTGTCGTCCCCAGACCTTGCGGTCGGGTGGAATGCACCCCTTGCAACCTGCCCCTGTCAAAAGCTAAGAGCTAAATATTACATGATTTTATTTTACTATACAACAGTTTATAATTCTTGTATATGTTCCGGATGTTATTTGAGGAATCTTAACATTTATTTCACTCTGGTGTGCGTTTATTTCTTGCTACAAAATGTCTGGCCCATTGTAAAACACTTATTTCAGTAGAATGCTGAAATATGTATCATGTGAAAATAAATAAGGAAACAGTCATAAAATAATCACAGAATTCACCTATCTCTACCGAATAATTATTTATTCATATTTTCTTTGCTTCAAACACTGTAGCCTGTCGCTGTGCTCGGACTCCCTGTGTAGTTAACAGGGCCACGAGAATATGTGTTTATCATGTCAGTAAATATCTTTTTGATACTCGGCTCTTAAAATTAAAGTGTAGAATGTAATATACAAAATGAATTAGCGTTTGAAACTAAAAAGTAAATTTGTTGTTACATTACTGTCTTAATATGTATTAGGAGTTAATAATTTTGCTTATGATATTGCTAATCATTTCTGCTTTATAACAGGTATATCGTTCTTAGTAACAAAAAATACCGGAAATCTCAAAATCAAGGAGTAAATCTGTTGTGGAGTCGCGTTAAGATTCTGAAAAGAAGTGTTTTGTATATACCCTTATATTATAATATCATACTTAAAAGACACCAAAAACAAATTATGAAGTTATGAGTGACACAAATTTTCGTCGCACCAATTTCAATGTAAGACTACCATAATGTGGGTGATGTTAATGACCGGTTGATCGAAGCAATGGATGCAATGTACAAAGTCGACAGAAATGCTTCCATTTCGCTATGAGGTAGTCAGAGTACATTCAGAAGTTGTGTTTCGGTTAGTCACAAGGATAAGGATCTAAACACATAGAGAGCTGGGCAGTGGGTAAGGGGTTGGTAAACAGATGAAAGACGCAGACAAAGGGTAAGGATCACATAAAAGGGTAAGTTTATTTGAAGCTAAATTTTGCGTGTTTGTTGCAATTTTAATTGGTTGTCGATATAAAATACGCGTCTCTAATTGTAGGTATATCTTACAAGCCCTAATCCTATTTAAATGTGTTTTTAAACGTTTTGCGTGAAAGCGTAAATGATTTTCCTAAGTTTTTACAGTATAGCAAAAGTATACCATAGTATATGTGAACTATAATATAAGCACAGTAGACGAGAACAATAAATATTACAAAAAATACGGTTGTGGCTGCGGCAAACCACATTCAAAATGGGATACGGCGTTCTTAGGTGTCCGCGTGGCTTATGTTGATAGATTTGGGTATTTTGTCGCAGCCACAAGGAACATTCAAGACAGACATACAGATGTTACATACACATAGAGAATGAAACGAATACAGACAAAGGAGTAAACAGAAAGTGAAAAGCATTGGTGGCGCCGTTCGCTTGACAGTTCAGTGGACAAGCGGCGGGCGTTGGCATCACACACATATGCAGGAGTTGCAACGAAAATGAATAGGTTAACATATACTGAACACTGAGGGGCGAGGGCGGGCTGACTGACACTTACCATGGTGTAAAGGAATTCCAGAACTCGCTAGGAGTGGCGGACACACGGCGGCACAGGGACACAGAAAGACAGGACAGATTACTACACAGATACCTACAACCCTCAGTGCAACCCCACCCCATCTTCGCAACCACCGGTTAGTCGCACTCGTCTACACTGGTTACTTTGCGTTTGGTACTTGCTTTAATGTTTGACTCAATTTTTTTAATGTATACTGATTAAGAAACTAAGCCCGTTTGCATTAGAACAACTTCACCACTATTTATTTAATATAATTCTGAATAAAATTTAGAAAATATGTATCATTACTGTTTAAACTGTGGGTTGTAATAAGAGAACAAGTGTCCTGATACACAGAGTAAAAGAAACATGCACGCTGGCGACCACGTGAGGGAACTCCGCCAACGTTTGTTTAGGTGTAATGAAACAAATGCCAGAACGCAACATAACCCCTCTAGACTTTGAAACTTAAATAAAATAGTGAAGCGGCTCGTGTTTTAATGCAAACAAACTTTTGAGGCGCTTTTGCATATAAAGCGAGGTGGGTTTACTACTTTAGTTATTCAGTTTTGCTTTGTCTTATTTAATATAGTACGAGATCTGATAGCCGATTATTAAGTACGATTTTTGTATCGGTTACATAATATAATAACATATCTAATCGGTATTTAGATTCGGATCATGAAAATACCTTGTCACGTTTAGAAGGATTTAACTTTATCTCAAAATAATTTTATTCAAGCTATGGATGGACATGTTGTAATTTTGAAAGAGTATCTGTCATGATTCGAATCGATGGTTGAGCCTTATTTAAACAGTTCCTTTAACTAACAGGAAGACAAACAAAACTGGACGAAAGCTTTTGAGCGATTAATTGATTGTAGTTTGTTTAATTTATAAGACGCATTTCTTTTGTTTAGACAAACAGGTAGGGTTAGACACACACAAGGGATAACATTAGACAATACACAACACATCGGATCTGGTGTGAAAAAAAACATTAAAAAATAATTATGAGAAATAAAGTGTAATTAATAACGATATTAACAAAACCATGCCGGGGCAGCAAATAAAACTGAATATTTACACGCGAGAAAACACAGGAAAATCAAAACACTTCCACCAGATGAGAACCAAAAGGAATTTATAAAACGTTATCGTTAATTAAATTAAAATAAACACACCAAATCCTCGGAGAGGTTTAGGAAGATGAGCGGGAGTAAAAATGGTACAGGTGCTAGTCCTTATTTGTAATATTATGTTTTTATGAATTCGTTCTCAAATTTTACGGATTTACATAATATGACGATGAAAGTAAACATCTAAGTAATACCATTGTTAGGTGCAAAATATACCGGTTCGTTAACTAGTGCGAACGTAGGTCAGTCCTTATCTTTATGAAGTGAAAGATAGCGTTTGTAAACTTAAATATAAAAACAACACAACTTTATTTACGATATCTTTCATATATGATGTGTTTAGGTGTTTGTTTCCCTACATTGTTTATCTAAATGTAATCACTTACCTTTCTGAATATTCGTCCATGTGAGCGTAGCTCTGTACAGAGTTTTCTTCAATGAGAAATTTGACGCGTTGGTAAAACGATGCGGTGACAGAAGGAGGCTGCTTCCGAAGAAGTACCTCGACGGGGTCGTTAGAAGCCAAACACATAATGTGCTCGGAGCACTCAGGGCGGCTGCAGCATTCCGAGTCCGAGCAGTCGGTCATGCCATCTTCAAAACGGTAGTGACATTGTAAGGTGACGTAAACAAATCTACACTTGTACAGAACAAAACCAACACACATGTATTATTATCTTAATCCGTGATCTCGTTACCTTCATCATTGTCTTCGTTATCGCTGCAAGAGAGTTCAAGAGCGATGGAACAGTCAATACCAGCCCAGCCGTCGGCGCAAGAGCAGCGGTAAACACCATCTTCCAGTAAACATTGACCGTGTCGTGAACACCCGTTGGGACAACCAGCTAGAGGAACATTTAATATTAATAAAATAAGCCAAATTCATCCGTATCGAATGAATTGATTTTATTCATTTTGTCTGCTCTTTAAATGTCGCATAACTTACGGAGCGTGCAGTGTCTTCCGTTCCAGCCTTGTGTACAGACGCAAGTGCCGTTTTTACACTGTCCGTGGTCGTGACAGCGCGCGTCACATGGCCGTTGATCGCACAGAGAGCCGGTCCAGCCCTCGTCACACCGACAGACACCCTCCGCGCACACTCCATGAGGACCGCAGTCCAATGAACACACCACTACAAACACAAAAGGTTTAAAAACATATATTTCAAGTTAAAAATTTAAATATTTTTTAAACGGCTTATTAATACCTTGAGAACAGTCGTCTCCAGTGTAAAGTGGATCGCAAACACAACGGCCGGCATCTAAGTCGTAAACACCACGCTGGGAGCATGCAGGTAAGCATCGTTGGACGCGTGCATCTCGCTCGCTGCATGCCGCTCCGCGCCAGCCCGCTCGGCAAACACAACGACCGCGCACGCACGAGCCGTGATTACCGCATGTGGGATCCAAGCAATCCTCTGAAATAATTTCAGGATATAGACTGTTTCCAAATTAAAATTAAGAATGTTTACGAACACTGCAACAGTATTACCTTCGTCACATTTTGCGCCTTTCCACCCAGGCTTACAATGACAGTGCCCTGCGATACATTGACCACGACCTGAACAGTCCGCAGGCTCACAGTCGTGCGCTGGAACATCGCATTCAGCACCTTTCCAACCTTCTGAGCAATGACATACTCCACCAGCATATGCACCATGGCCGGAACATAGTACCGGACAAACACCTAAAACATTATTTTCGTTCAGATATTTTGAAATAAGTTTGAGTCTCTAAGAATCACATCGAACAAGAGCTAGTCACTTACTTTTAGAACAATCGTGACCTTCGTAACCGTCCATGCAAT
>DWTO01000336.1:0-22569 GCA_018244755.1 Jemadia pseudognetus
TACAACATTACAGCGGTATGACATGACATAAAATGACAATAACTATATGACGAAAAAATAGGATAATTTTTTTTCCCAATATATTATTATTATTATTATTAACTTTTTATTATTGGTAACGGTTCAACTACTGTTCGCGTCGCCGAGGGAACCCATAACTGCTGTTAAAACAGCTTTATAATAACGCTGCGTACAGAGATCGAAACGAATTATTATTTTACCAGAAAAAACAGTATGAGTGTAGTATGTTGAATGTGTTTTCGTTCGCGGAAGCGGATGTAGCTTTGTTATTCATGGCGCTGTAGGAGAACGAAGCGAAGTTTTCCGGTAGAGAAAAGCAACGATGGCAAAGTGTGTTGACCTGACCCAGTCGCCAAATGATTCGAGTTGGCAATAACATACATATCGCTGATTTCCACACATATATATATATATATGCATAAATATATATGAATACACTCCACTGCTGTGTAATTTAAAACACTTCAACGTTTCACCTGTACGTTTGCCTTATACTATAAAACCATTATGTTATGGTAATATTGCACGTTGCTCAAATAACGCCGAAATTTAATATACGGGATTACATGACATCGTAAGCAGATACAAGATGGCCGAAATCTCTCCTTAAACGAATTATTTTACATCTCTTCGGAGGGGAAACAAATTGAAGATAAACTCAATAATAAGCGCGTCACTCTCATAGCAAACAAGGCTTTTAGGTTTTGTTGAATTTTATTAATCATGTAGAAAAGAAAGAAAGAAATAAAATGTTTACATCAGAAATGTATAACTACAATCGTAATGAATACATTTGAAGGTTTGGTCGTTAAATTCAAAAAGGGATTTAAATTAATAATTTAAGTGTTTGATAATCTCTTCTCATTCTGAGGGGAGTCATGTGGCCCACAGTGGAACGATGAAAGGATGGATAATGATTGTAGTATGTTTGTGATATATCGGTTTTACAATTTTAAAACAATATGTTTGGCCTCCTGTCGATAGTCTTCATGTTCATATTAAAATAACCAATTCATTTTACAACGCTGTTTGAATACTTAAAATTCACCTAAATAACTGCCTTGTTGGTTGTATTGTTTGCAAACGTGACTGCGGAACAAGACGAACTAGGTTCGAATTCCAGGTTGAACTGTATTGAATTTTACTAACATAGATTTTCTAGAAATGGCTCGAAGTCTCAATATGTGTCCGGTGTATGGCAATGTACTCACTACCTATTCTATTGTGACGTAAATGTAACTGGTGAAACGTGGGATTGCCTACCTCTTCAGGGATTACAGGCGTGAGAAAAAGTTTTTTACGCCTAATTTGTTTTTTGCAGTACATGCCGTTTTTTTGCAATTTATAAAATACCACGCAACTTCAAACGGAGCTCTATGAATTTCTTAATTATGATAGAGTTACGGCCTGATTACTATTTCTCTCGTGCCAATCAATCGAAGAAACAAAGCAGATAACAAATAAGAGAAAACTTTAACAATATCGTCGTATATTTTGTGGTGAATATTAAATCTTCCATCATAAATTTCAATATTGATATTTAAAAAAAATATTGAAATGGTATGTTTAGTTTAAAAAATCAGTTACTTAAAATTCTCATTTCGTAATTTAAGCATACGATTATCATATCTATTCGAGGTCGCTCTTTACATGCTCAGCATCGTCTCCGCCTCTTTTCGGGGATAGAGTAAACTGACGCTCCGTCTTTCCCTCATTACGAAAATACGCAACACTTACGCCGTTCTGTCTACGGAATGTACACTGACACTCATGAAATGTTTGGCGATGTACATACCTACTGGTACCAACCCTTAACTCCCTTTACCCTTTTAGATCCGTTTAAGGCCTGTCACTCAATCTGTCACATTTGATCTCAGTCACAACGCCAAGAATTTAATGCTCTCTACATTTAATATATTGCCGACATGAATCTCGACTGTCTGCCGTCGGCTTTGTTCATAAGTAAAGCCGCAGTACGTTTTCGCCACTAGTGATTATACGATACAGTAGGTACACAATATTTTGCTTCATATTATGTAAAAGAAAAACAATGTGGGGAAACAAGATAGCGGAGTAATAATAGTAGGCGGTCTTGTCGCCAATAGAGCGAAGCATTCTTCACATGCTTACTCTGCATCATCTGCAACACCATCATCATTAGATGCTGCATCTCGCTTTCCAATAAGTGGGATAATAAACATACTCCTTCTCAATCAAAGCCTAATCAAAGTCATCCCGAAAAAACACGTGTGTCTAGCCGGCTGAATTGTTAATAAACATAATCCTATTGCTGAGATTAATAAAAACTACCAAGTTATTTTGAATAAAAGAAAAGAACAAAGATGTTTTGATATATTCGTAGGTAACTTATATTGCGTCAAGACCCACAAACGACGGCGGCGGTAGAGTCGACGTTTGAAATATAAAGTCATGGGCATCCATTTATAAATCACAGGAGGTAGTGCAATTTTGCAAATTGACTACAAACAGTTGGTGCTTTAGCGTTTATCTGCCGCAGCGGATAGTCTAGGTTTTACGAGGCAATAAAAAGATCTAACGCGCTTCGAGGACGTTCGAATGATTAACCGTTTCAGTACGTCGTCTCTGGATCGTGTTGCGTCTTTGACCTACTCCGGTATATCCCGGTAACAGGGAACTATTTATCTATCCAAATATTATCCTAAAACAATATCGCTAAAACAATAGATTAATATCAAAAAAACTGTTTTATGTTTATTTATTCATTTTTGTGTAACACTTAAAAATGCGGGGTACAAGGGCTTACTTTATGCCTAACGGCATTATCTCCCAGTCAACCCTGGGTGACGGTGAAACTGTGTGGTAAGCGCTCTCGTAACTCCAAAATAATATTACTATTGGAGATAATAAGTGACCATTAGTTTTATCTGTTTAATAATGATGAAATACAATGACATCAGATCACGACCGTATTTTCCCGTAAAGATAAGCAGAACAATATAGTGCACTACTACGCTTTATCGGTAATATTATATGTCCAACTATGTGAGCTATTGCTATACACCGGGCACAAATGAAGAATCCAAGCTACTATTAGGAATTTCAAGTTAGAATAACCCAATACTACCGGAACTGTGGATTGAACTCAGCACCTCTTCATAAGTAGTTACCAAGCCATTCGAGCAACTTAAGTCAATTCAATATATAATAAAATGTTTGTATGTCTATAATAACAGTTATGAATAATTCTTGGTGGATATACTCTGTTTTAAATTCGTTGTTCGTATTGAAATTGTTCGCCCTCCCGCTTGTCGTTGTGATCTCTCAAATATTACGTTTCATATTGTGTGGTTTTGAATAATTTCGTTATACAGAAACCAATCTCGTACCGAGCTACTGGAACCAACTTCGCATTGCTGTACACGTGTGTCTTGAACGTGTGTGTCCACGATACTCCTACGTTACTAGGATATTCAGAGTTCGTCAGTTTAAAATGTTAATTGTACCCGAATGCAATCTCTAGTAAAAACTATATAGTTAAGCAAATGAGACAGACCAAGTACTTGTTTATTTGATTGCTTCTTTGTTAGTTTATAATACATAAACCTAAAGTGACAGTCACGGAGGGTAGTTTAGTGCTGTTACAGTTAGAGGTGTACATTCGGTACATCCAGGCGAAAAATGGGTCAACGAATAAGAATAGAAAATGTTTTTTTGTATAAATCTCTTTTATTATCAAGTTTTCAGTACCTTCGGTCGATTTCATTTTTATCAACCTTTTCGTGCTTGCAATTTATAACATTGTTTTATTAAAACGTATGTACCAACGCTAGCAAATAACAATTCGGTAATATCATTCGCCTCAAGGAACATTATTAAGAACAAAAAGATGAACACGTTTCCATGCGATCCTTTCATTCGTCTTTATACCAAGTGAGTTTTAATGTTCAAAACGCCTATGACTTCGTAATGAACGCGTGCAAATAATTTGAACCTGAGACACCCCGTAGTGGTCACGAATTCACGAGACTATAAATGACTAATAACAGCTGTTTATGACATAGCTCGCGAGTAGGTATCTCACGTAAATTGATCAATACATTGTTCAGTATTCTTGATTAATGTTCGTCGAGCATCCCGAAAGCACTTTCTATGACCTATATTAGAAGATCGATCCCCTTTGCAATTTATAGGTCGCAACGTTTACTTACTATGGCGTGCTGTGGGTCTCAAGTGCAGAGCACTAGCGGGAGGGAAGAAGGGGGGAGGTCTCGATGAGTTCTAGTATGTGCTAGTGGCTGTATTAAAAACCCTATTTTTCCTAGTTTATTCCTTCCTTTCCTTGTAAACCTGCATTGTACTATCCTATCTACTACTATCTAATTTAGTGATGTGAGTAGATATGTTCATGTGTGGTGTATGTCTGTGTGTATGCGTGTATATGAGGATGTGTACGTGAGTGCGTGCGTGCATAGGTGCAGGCTTGCTTGCGTGGGTGTGTACGTGTGATTGTCTCTGTGTTTTTGTGTTATATTTGATTTCTATAAATAAATACAATTGAAATCCGAACGCGACATCTGTACCGTTTTATGAGTAGTTGTAAATGTTACTACACTAATTACTGGTGCGTGGTCACGTGACAGTATACGAGTGTATTGTCTCGCGATCACTGCAGGCGGCACGCCATGATCATTGATGCGATCAATTTACGTTTCTAGTAACCCGCGTGATAGATGGGATCTTCACGATCTAAAATCTATGTTTCCTCCGTATATAAGAAATGGAACTGTTATGTCATATTACACATTTCAATATATATCTAAGCTATTACATACATTGTAAAAAACGTATTTTGGCATAATAATTGGCATGACTTTTATGTATTTTAAATGTGTGTCAAAAGCAAAAATAGAATTTAAACTTTAAAAAAAATAATTTCAAAATGAATTTTAATTGCTCAGAGCACGAAATTAAGATGTTTTTAGAAAGACGTATTTTTCTCGATAATTGTGTACGGGAAAACCATTAGAGTCGAAAAGGTCATCGCCCGAAATGTATCCATGCTGTCGTCTCTACAAACATCTGGCTAAGTGCACTCTATTGTACGCACACGAACCATATAGAATTACAGTGACTGGATGGCTGGCGGGACAGCCAGATGGCTGGCTGGGATGGATAATGCCCACCACCCCCCTTAGACAACAGTCTCCAAAACTTGACGTGCATGTATGAAAAGAGTGACGAAGAAGAAGCATATCTGCTTTGAGAGAATAGATATATGTATTTGACATTGAGTGTTCTTGGACTACCCTATTAGAAAATAAAATTCTAGCTATGAGACACTGAGGAATAGAGCTGTATCATCTACTGCAGGGAATGTTGTAAAATGCATGTATAATTTTCCCTCAGATTATGAAAGACACGAAGCAAAACATTCTAAGGATGGTAAGATGACTCTTTTTATGCCTATTGGTTTTGTTATGGGGGTACGATGGATATACTGAAGTAGAAACAATGTTGTTCAGCCTACAGGATTTTATTACTTATTTGTCTTTTTTTTACTAAAATCTCAACTAAAAGGCCGTCAAGCGCGTTCATTACAACAATAACAGAAAAATAATCGGATACCCGCCTATTAAGTAAATCTTATTAAACTACTAAAAATACCCTTTAATCTGTAAGAGTTAGAAAAATATTTCACCACCCGTCTTTTTTACACTATTATTATAAAGAAAGTATGAATATTTAAATATAAATTTAATTAAGGCATAAGATTTTATTGGAAACAAATTTAATTTTGGAATGTTCAAACGGGTATCTTAGTAGCCGTAGTAGTTTAAACACCTATTTCAAGGTTCAAACTGCTTACGTTACTCTTGTTAGTGTCACTAAAGTCTGTCGGAACGAGTTATTGTTGATTGTCCGTGACATTGCAGTTGGAGCCTTACGAATAACAATGACACGGAACTCCTACTGTGCTTCTTTAAGAGCACTCCGCGGGCCTTCCTGTAGACTTAAACATTGTTGTTATTCGTTATCTCACCTCTTTTAAAACAGTATTTATGTGACGTTTCGTGTTATTTTTTGATCAATTTTGTAACTCTATGTATGATATGTGATTAATGTCTAATTTCATGCATTCACTAAATTAATTTTAGATATGGTCTAACCCTCTTATACGGTACAATGTTAATGATTTTCTTTTCAATAACATGGAACTAGCAAACAGGCATGCGGGCAACCGAAAATTATATGGTCGCTTCTGCCCGTATATTAATGGACAGTCTTTGTCTATACATATTCCTCCTCTAAAAGTACTAAAATTCACTTCGGGTCATTCACAGAAGATTTTACTGGAACTGACTAACCGTAATCCAACTATATTCTTGAAACTGGAACATCAAACTGCTTCTTGGCAGTAATAATATGAATATCTGTGGTGCACCAGCGATTAAATCTAAATGGAGGGTTCGGAATGGATGTTGGATATGAACTATTCCGACTACACAATAAGCAATAAAATATTAGTATTCATGTCCATTTTTTCCTATAAAACAAATGGATCGTCGTGACATTGTACTGTTGACTGTCTGTGACATAGCAGTATTGTTTCCGCAAATAGAATGGCGCGCGACTTACACTATTTGCTACTGTTGTTCGCACGAACGCTTTACAGTGTTTTCTCATCACTTGTACGATTTAATTTATCCTTAGTAATATGGGTTCGGTCCCCCGGGCGGGTACTGTTGGGTTTTCTATTTGTAAATTTCTTGAATATCTGACATTTTGTCAGTTAAGAAATCACCTGAAATTTTAGATATACCTGTTTAGATTTACACTCTTGGTCAATAAAAATATTAATATGTTTATTGTTTTTTGAAATTTTTACCCCTAGGGGGGTGAAAATAGACATTGGGCTTTCGTCAGCTTGCAAGTTAGACACTTGAAATGTTTAATTTACGCTGTATAAATACATATACAATATGATTTATTTGAATTTTTGATGAACAAAGCCGCGAGTAAAAGCTCTCTTCATCATCATCATCATCAGCCTAACTCAGTTCACTACTGAACATAGGCCTCCTCGAAAGAGCGCCACCGCGCCCTGTCTTCGGCTCTCTTATTATATAATATTCATGTGTGCTAAATTAATTGAAACCTATAATATAAACACATTATAAATGCTCAGACACAAAATGTATCATATATATTTACACATATGAAGGATATAAATATATTTCTAAATTAGCTACCATTATATTTCCCCTTCATGTGAACAATGGTTCCAGTCGTAATAATAAATTTCTTACAGTTCATACCCGCCCGAGAAGTGAATTATGATTGTAATAACATCATAACGTCAACATTAGTATCCGCCCTATCAGAGGCAATAAAACGTAACACACCACTCACAATGTTTATGTCAATTGCGTTTAATATTGCGTATAGTTCGCATAAAACTTATCTACACTTCGCGAATATTTTATATATGTACAGTTAATATCAAACGTTTCTTTTACTTATGCATAACATCGCGCTTGTAATCCCTGAAGAGGTATGCAGGTGAGTGGACTACACTCCCATGAATCATCAGCTATGTTAAATCTTATTATGGAATAGGGATTAGCCAATTGCCATAAACCGGTAACAAATCTAGACTCCAGACCACTACTACAGATATTTGCTTTCCACGTTTTCAATTTTTCAATAAGTTTTCGAACAAAATGTACGGCGTTTCGATCGTTCGGTAATGGTTAGCTCTTTCTTTCTCCTGTAATATAGAGAATTAATTAAGGGCGCTTATCGGCTTAGTGGAAAGATTACACCGGCTCGAGAGAGCACGGCAACCGCTGTGAACAATAATTTTTTAATCTTTTTTGAGGAAATTGTTTCAAGCGATAATTCACAAATTGTTAGCATAATCAAATTAAATGTGAATATTTAATTCTCTTTCAAAAATATTTCGTCTTTCATTATCAAGTAACATATTATATTTAAGTGTTTGGTGTATGGGTCACTGGTTCAATTCCATCTGGAAAGAATAAATATTGTTGCCAACGCGCCTTGGAAATACAGATACGATAAATTAGTTATGACTCTACCTGTCACGGACTCTATCTGACACAAACTGTTTCCAAATAGACAAATGTAACTGTTTCTAGTAGTATCTTTGTATCATACTCTGAGTTCTATATATAAATATATTAAAACCATCGTCTTCAGTATAATTTCAACAAAAGAATTAACTGTGTAAGTATGAAATCATTAGAAATCAAAAAGCACATAAAGCCCACGGTGTCGATCCCTACTTCTTGTAAATGGATGACACACTTGCACTAGTACATGTAAGTAAAACAATATCTATTATGGGTCTGTAAAGAGTTCAAATAAAATATGAAGACCGACCAAATGAAAGAAAAAACTAATTTGTACCCATTTTATTTCGATAGTTCCATCTCTAGAAGCTCTCGGCCTCATAAAGGACTTTTATGGTCCTCTTAAGAGAAGTCAACTGCGTATAATAAAACGTCTTAGCTGTCAATGGGCGTTTTTACGGTGCCTAAGATCAGTTCAGGCGTATGAATGAACGTGTTGATTTTTTTCCATTACACGCACAATTAGCTTTACGAGAGCTTCGCTAATTGCTTCACTTTCAAATTATTTATTTATAAGATTACATAACCCACTTACATTAAATAATACGATAAATCTTGTTAAGCAATAGTATAAAATCAATTATTAGAAGTGAACATTATTGTTGATTTAATAGAAATAATCTTTGATAGAATACAAAGCATAATGGTACAATCATGTATAGTATTTAATTTATACGCTCGTTACTTTCCATGATACTGGGCTTTGTGATTCTGAGTCTATTACACGCGTTCCTTTTGATATTTTTTAAGTAAGTTATTTATTTTCTTATTATTGTAGCTTGTCGCAAGGTGCGTCCTGTAAGTAAGTATTTTTTGTTAAATATTTTTATGATAATACATGCTCTGGTTACATGTCTTTACATAAAATACAATTGCGTGGATAAAATCATTAAAGTAGCCTACGAACTAGCCAAATTTCATGTACACATCTTAACTCTTAACATCACGTTTGTATCTGCCTCAAGAGGTAGACAACGAAGTGTGGTAAACTCTCGTTTCACGGGATACCTTATACGCCCCATCACGGAGTAGGTGGTGAGCCAATTGCCATACACCGGGTAACACACATCAATGACAGTAATAATGGCGTAAGCGAGTTCAAACTTTTCATAAGCTTTTCTATGCCATTTTTATTATACAAAAAGCGAAAAACATATTTCCTAAAGACACCTGCTCGAAGCCATTAGTACGAGCTTAGGCAGAATTCTGTATACAAATGTAATACGTAGTCAAGAATATAAAAGCCATTATAGTGCTACAGATAACACTTAGACGACAATGGCTTACTGATGGTAGCATTCAGCTCCTTTTGTGTATTTGACATTTAACGAGCAGGCATCGACTATAGAAATGCTTATAGGTTGTTGCAAAACCAACTTAGTCGCTTCACCATTAAGGTCTATTATCATGCGCAAGCTGTGTCAAAAATTAGATCACGTTGAACCCTCAGTGTCACAATACACGTACAGGGGGTTGTTCCTTTTATTTAATTATTATTTATCGATTAATTCTATTTTTAATACCTTAAAGTTCTGTCTTAGGATTGTTTTTATCGGCTTACGGTGCTCAATTGCCCAAACTGATGGTCCATTTAAATTCTTTTTAAGATAAATTAATTCATCATTTTTATTTTAGCTTATGAACATCGTTGATTACTCCTAACGATTATTTGCAGTTTTTTTAATTTACCATAACTTTTTTTGTGTTCAACAAATATTGGTTAGTAGAGAATATCACGTATTAGCATCAAGCCTTTCATTTATACTTTTTTATTAATGCAGTATAAAGATTGTACAAAGGCGTAAATATAATACACTCAGTGAAGTACATATAATTCTATCAATAGTTACGATAACTGAAGATCTTCGACAGGATAACATTTACTGATACATTTTATCAAATACTGCTTTACAATTGAAAGATATACGTTTCACTTCAATACAATTAACAACACTCACATGACAAAGGCGTACAAATAGCAACTCAGAATTTCATGTTCGTGACATATTTCGTAGAAACCCAATATAGCAAGATACTTTTATCGTTTACTTCGTTTGCCCCTACTACAAAAGCCGTTTTTGAAAAATAACAAATTGGTTCTATTTACTTTTGAACATGTACTATGTATTGGAATTGTAATTTAATAATAAGGCATATAAATTGAACACTAAGTTAAATATAATGTGCTTAATGATTAAAGGTATCACATCTTATCATATCTTAAATTAAATAAACTATTAAACTAATAAATTAAATTTATATTAAAATACAACTGGGCTCTAGTTGTCTCGTAGCAGGCTATAGCTACGATATTCATAGCGCATATAGAGTTTCGTAGCAGTACGATACAGTTCTACGATGAAATGTTTGACAAATATCTGGACGCTGATTTTATATTGCGTTTGCGTAACATCACGCTTGTATCGCCCCGAATGGGTAGGCAGACGATTGCAGTAAATTGCCACTTTTCACAAGTTACATTTACATCCCACCACGATATAGGTGACATATTGTTTTTAATCATATAATATTGTGATTAATTATTTATATCAATTGATTGTCACGTTGATCTTGTTGGTTGCAAATACGACTGCCGATTGGGAGTTCAAATCCCGGGTCGGGCATAATTGGACTTGTTTAACACAGATTTTCTAATAGTGGCTTGGAGTCTGCATTTGTGTCCAGTAAGTGGTAATAGGGTGACTACCTTTTCCATAGATAAATATAAATGTAATTGGTGAAACATTGCAGTGTAATACTATGCTCTACCTACCTCTTCGGGGACATCGAGCCTGATGGTACGTTTTTTTTGCGCTATCACTTATGGTAAACAAACAATTCCTACATTTACTGGAATAGATTGATTTTTAAATATAAGCGGAATCTGACCTCAGGACTAATTGTGCTGATAAATAATAAATAAATAAATTATAAAAAAAAGAATAAATAAATTATTTACAAGAAGAAAATGAATGATTGCTTTAAATAAAAAATATATATTTTTTTTAAATTCCTTAATTAATATGCGTTCATCCTAAACTTCGCTACGTCGCAATTCCCACAGACAAATATCTAGACTCGTAACTTAATCAATCAACTGTCCAACTGTCGCACCCGGAAAGTCCCTTGTCAGATCTTGAAAATTCGTCAAGTATAAAATACGTTCAAGTGGAAACCGCCCAACAGTAATAAAATATGTATCGCTTTTTTAGTACGTATATATTTTTTTCATTACATTTTTGAGTAGTATCTTAAAATGTAAATAATATTTTATTTGATGATTATAAGTTTGATTAAGTAATTATAAGTAGACTAAATAAAATCACATGAAAATTGACTGCTTCACTGGTTGTGTCGGTTGCAAGCGCGACGGTCGATCGGGAGGTCCAGGGCAAGTCCTGGGCCGTGCAGTACTTGATTTTTTTCATTTACATTTTTCTAGTAGTTGCTCTGAGTCGGTAAATATGTCCGGCGTGACATTACTTTCACCACTTATGCCACAGTGGGACGTAAACGTAACTGGTGAAACGTGGGAGTATACTACTTTCCCGTGCCTAATTTTTCGAGGATTACAGATGTAATGTTACGTTTTTAAAATGAAAAAAAAAAACTTTTAATTATGTTTGAACTACGAATTCCTTACAACGACACGTGACACTCACCTACTGCTCATTTATTAACATTAAATAAAAATATTTGTCAGTTAACAAGTACATCGTTCATCACGTAGCCTTGACGAGTTGCCACTCTACCTTATAGAATTTGTTAACATCATTTATGAACCAAATGGACGAGGGGTCGACACTTTAAAGATTGCGTCCTCTCAAAGACAAAGTGGTGCCAGTTCACGATAACACAAAACGCTTTACAACCTAACGTACATAATATTTATTTATACATACATATATATCGTCACGCCAGGTCCATTACGGGATAAGCAGGAAGGACTGAGTGCTTAGTATCTCGGTCCTTACAGGCCTGCCAAGTTTCTTTTACATTATGTTCTTTCAATATATTTATATCCTTTCAATAAATCATACGGTAAATACGACTCTACATTATTGTAACTCTACCGGTATATTCAGTGTCTATTTACTTCTCTCTTAATTAAAGTGTTATGTTCCGATTTGTAGAGCCGTACAATTTATTAACGCTGATTCATGAGGCATTGCGATTTCGTTGTCACATAGCCATGACAAATAACTGATAAAGCTTCCATCTAGAGGAATAAATAGAATTTCAGTATAGAATAATGACGGAAAGCCTTAAAATCTGAGAAATAAAGATAAAAGCAACTTGTAGACTTTATGCTCGTTTACTAAAGCAAGAAAATATACTGCGTTACTTGTATCGGAAGAACAATGCTGTGATTCCATCATTACCATAATCATCATCTTCATCAACATCTTTTTCATTTGATTCCACTTTTTACTGTATCTTTATCTTAGATATACAGATAGAGGACAGTACATGTAGCTACAGTTAATTCTTTAGGTAGAGTCAGGTAGTTATGAAATCTACGGTGTAGTCTAAGTGAACCCTAAATTGAATCTGATTGTATCTACGTTTGTATATCGTACATACGTACAATGTCGTGTGTATTCATGATTCAGTTAGTATGTCGAACCATCACTTTGTCTCTCTCTCCGCTCTCACTGCACCGATGCGACCCGGTCTATATCGCCGATAGTCGATTGATATGCTAATAGGACAATTTGCATTTCGTTACTCGCTTTGAAAGGCAGTGTGAAGTGTCCCGTTACATGCTTCGGCGCTTTTGAATACGCTATTGTGTTTTTGTGTTGTTACACATAATTTTTTTATACTTCAATATCATCATGTATAAGTAATCTATGGTAAGACGCGTTCAACCTGTATTGTGTTTAAGAAAAAAGTTACTATCGTTTTGTGTTTCACTATTCATAACCGGCCATAAACCCTAGTGGATTGTAGGGAATTATGCACGATATATTAAACGAAGTTTAAGCCGCCCTGCAGAATGTTGTCAACGTTTTACTTTATATGCCAACGGGGACCGGAGTTGTTAATCGTGACATTAGAAACGCGTAAATGCTCATGAGAATTTGTCGCCGGCGGTCATTCGGCCCGAGGGTCGACGGCACGATGCGACAAGCTATGTCTACATTTAAATATTAAAAATCCCTTTTAACGAATAGTACTCGCAAATTATACTCTTTTGTTTCTAAGGCGCGGCACGACGTATCTCTTTTGTTATATTACATACTTTGCTACGCTTTCCAATGGACGTAGCCTTATCGACTACTACAAGTGCAAAGCTATTATACTTTCGTAGACAATTACTACGCGCCGCTTAGTTGGCGTAGTACTACGCAGTGCGAATAGTACCGACGATGTCTACAATGCCGTATGATATTTGTAGAACGGCATGAAATTAACAAAAAAGTTTGCTATATCGCTCATATTAAAACCCTTTGGAATTTTCTTTTCTACATTTTACTATTTTTTTTAAATGTTAATATTAATACCTTTCTCAATATAGTGCGGTGAAAACACTTAATAGATATTTATTATTTTCGTAAATACCCTGTAATGTCGATTTTAATGCATTAAGAAAATAAAACATCAATAATTTCACTAAATATTTTTTTATCACCATCTCGACATATGTAGGTGCCGATAAAAACTAAAAGCTTATGAACTGAAATGTCTTTGCCTAAAAAATATCCTTTGCCCAAAAATAGAAAATGAATGAGTGTTTTTACTATCGGTATTCGCTAGAGTACATAAATGAATGTTCGTTTTTGCACTGTTAATCACGTTTTGCGGCGTCAGCGCTGACACCATTCACTTAACCGCATCAATCATTCCTTCTTTCATTCATTTACCGGGACGTATTTTGTTCGGTCTTTTTTTATTTCTGATCTAATGACTTCATTCGCTCAAATCCTTAACGGAATATGTTTTTCATTGACAGACTATTGATCACTAAATTTTATTAGTTACATTATTATTCGTTTTAATTTATCCAAAGCTATCGGATAAATGCCGACATACGGATTGACGACTAATTTGCTTCTTTTTTAATATGCAAAAGAATAGAGTTCT
This sequence comes from Jemadia pseudognetus, assembly GCA_018244755.1. Lineage (NCBI taxonomy): Eukaryota > Metazoa > Arthropoda > Insecta > Lepidoptera > Hesperiidae > Jemadia > Jemadia pseudognetus. Next base: position 14,244 of record DWTO01000336.1, read on the forward strand.
GGAATGTATGATTTTCAGTCTTCAGTGATATCCATTAGTACAACCCATTAGTATCCATGAATAGGACGTAAAAAAGACACGTGGTAAGTAGCTCAATATACTCAAAAGTTATTTACTGCTCATTTCCCATGCGAAGTAAAATTCGTGAATCATACTCAGCCATGGGATTCAACAAATTTCGAATTTACGGCCGCGAGTCTTGTTCCTATATATTATCCCTCCGGTACGAGGCCGAAGTACGCAATAACAAAATATTCGCAAGTCCCATGGGTTAGATAAATGTAAATTTGCGTTTCTGAAATAAGTATGGTTACGTTATAAAATTGACGTCGTATACTTAGGAGTTAATTAAGAAAAGACAAATAATTGTTTTTATCATTATTACAAGCAGTAACAGTCTAGTGGTTTAGAATTCAGCCTCTCACTTCTGAAGTTCTTGATTTAAATTCTGGCAGGTAATTGTGTACGAAAAATATATACGGTTTAAAATTAAAGAACCCTTGTTTTAAGAATGGAGGAAAATATCATGAGAAAACTTACACACGTTATATTTTTCTATAATGTTTTCTGAGTATGGTAGCGCCAGATTAGACTGAGCGTCTAGTTTGGCGGTCTATAACGTTAAATATTTTTGCTGTGAAAAGACATCCATGTCCAACAGAGAAATTAGAAAAGGATATATGTTGAAATAATTAATGAGGTCAATGTTACTTCTATGGTTATTGCTATGGCTGTATCCACATAACGATTTATGACATGAAAGTACGACAAAATTGTACTCATTGTAGGTCGCTAGGAGTGTACTGCTGCAGATGGGCCTCTGACTCGACCCAGGATGACACAAATCACGCTTCCATTCAACGCGCGGATCAATAAACTGACTGGTGTGCCCATAACACACTTAATTTTACGACATCGCTCCGCGGGCGTAATAAATCATCTTTAGGCTCCGCACGCTACGAATAAAATTTTAATGGACCCTCCCAAGTCTGTGAGGGTTATGTCCATGATTAACTAGAGAATGTACCAATTTCGCACAATTTATAGTTAGGGTGGGGGGGAGTCGTGATTGAGCGTTCTCGGCTTCAGCGTACTTTGAACGTAGACTATTGAATGCGGCGCGTGTACTCGTACATGTGTCCGTGTATTTGTGTGTTAGTGTATGTACCGATTCGCATGCTGTAGTTTTGTCGTAAAAGAGATGTTGGCATTACTTGATTATTTCACACGCGCTTTGTTTAATAACTAAACTTAATTTGATTCTATGAATGTGTAACGGGGTTGAAATGAAACAAAAATAGGAATAGTTTCTTATACTAATTGTATTAATTACAAACCTATAATTGTATGTATATACATGATGTTAATAATGGGATACTATACTACACTTGTGTGAAATGTAACTGAAATTTAGTATATGCTAGATACCTGTGAACAAAATGTTTTAGATTCGACATGAATAGTGTTTTATAATAAATGGTTCAAATTCAATTCAAATATCTGCAAACACATATAGATTTCTTAATGGCATTGTAAACGGTTTACATAAATCGCTTAAGAGTGTACGACTAAAACTGCCTTTAAAAAGTTGCCAATTAATTTGCACTATGACGTACATTCCCATATCTACCCAATTTGTTCCAACTTCTGATCCTTTTTAATTTTACCCTAATAAATTGTTCTTCTTCTTAGTATTGCTGATTTTTAATTCGCTTCAAAATGGCGAGGAAAGCTTACAACGTAGTCTAAATACGTCTTAGAATGTTCCTGACCATACTAGAACCGTCACAGACAAGATAGAACAGCCTTTAATGCACTCTACAGGAATTAAACGTTCTATCTAAAATTGTCTGCATCCTTATCATCATCAGCTTGTAGCTGTCCACCGTTGGACATAAACTTCCCTTCTTTAATATTTTCGCGCCTTTTAACCTATGTTTTCCAATACTGGCAAGCACCAAAAAAAATTACATTCTAATAGTATAGTCGTTTTTCCAAGGTTTTCTAATTTCCTGGCGCATTTGACCGGTTCAAACCATTCGATTATAGTAATCTCGGCATGGGGCGTTTTCGCTTCGTCGTCTAGTACTTCTTTTGTAAGTGATGTTAAATTGAGAGATTTCAATTTTTAACGAAGCTTAAAATCCAACTCGTTTCAACAAGATTACGCAATTAAGCTTCTGCCGATAAAAAAAAATCAGTTTTTCTGCTGCTGTGCTAAGCGTGATTAAAAAATTTGTGTACCTACTATTTTTTTTTAAATGTAAAATTGGTACAATAAGTCGAAGCGTATTAATTGAATTCTAACTATGAATACGTATGAATTCTGTATTAACAAAAAATTATATACAAATAATATCCTTTAAGCGGTGGCGCTCTTTGGGGGAGGCCTATGTCCAGCAGTGGACTGAGATAGGTTGATGATAATGATGATGATGATCCTTAAAGTCACCAGTGACCATCGTGCATATGTTGTAATAAATTTCTAATTGACGACGTGGCACTGGAAGAGGTACAGTGGTTTTATAATTCTGACGGAGCGGTCTCCATTTTTATTGATAATTACATACATAAATATACTTCTGGCGAAGCGGCAAGGGATTTTTGATGTGTATTGTATGTATCTGCAATAGCAGAACAAAAACATGTTCTATAAGAAGTACTTTTTATACATATTCCGTATAAAAAGTACCCCTTAAGCTTGTTCATATACAAATATACATATACAAATTCAAATACATATTCAAATTATATAGATTAGTATACATATACATATAACTTGCTTCAATTAGTGCATCTGCCTGTCACATTATCAGACTGCTCGAACTCCATGCAGCTTCGCCTCGAAGATCGTGTCACTCTTTATAGCAAAGGATTTGTCTGAAGTAAAGAACTTCACACACATTAACGTAGCTATAAGCAGTGATTCCAACTCATCAAGATATATTATTTTACAGTATAGTGTACACTACGGGATTGCGGTCGGTACTCAGCGGTCATTTTCCATCTAATGGGTAGCGGAGAGGTCGCGAGAGCGCACTCGTCGCTACGAAACTAGGGCGGGGAGCAGCTGAGCTCGTAAAACGGCGTACCATCCGCTTGTTAGCTTAGGACCCCCTTGAGAAGCTTATTTGCGCCTGATGCTTTGAATTCTCAACCATTTTACGAGCGACTTGTTTGTTTCAATTACCGCCATGATTCATCCTTTCCTCTAAGTCCATATGCGTCTGACTGTTCAGATGTTTCGCTATTGAATATTCATGTATAATATCTTATCCATCAAGTTATATAGATTAGTAGTGAATGGTAGATAGATTTTTATTGAAATTATATTGCTTATTTCGCATAGTATCTGTGCAGTCCGTTGTGTATCATGCCAGTCCAATTGACAAATGTATCGGATACAATAAATCATTTGTGTGTATTGTCCTTGTCATTATTATTATCCTTATTATTATCAACAATTATTTCATCCTTTAGCCGGACTATACGTACTCGTGAATGCAACCGTAAGATACTCTATACGATCAGTTAATGGACACAAATCGCTACGCCCCGTCTAACCCTAACCCATCAACTTGATATTTTGTTCCAAATACGAACAAGGTGACTGACTAATTAATGTAGGCCGAAGTCACGCCCTCGTAAGCTATATATAGAAGACAAACTTTCAGGCCCTGATAATGGATATGGCAGGGTAGTGAAATATTCTTATTTTTTTTTTTTTATTCAAACTGTGGTTTTATTAACAGTGAAATAGGTTGTGGTGCCTGAATATTTACATCCCTTATTTATTTACTGTTATAGTTGTACAACAATTATTTAAATTTAAATGTACCGTATTTAAATGCGTTGTATTTAAATATGAAATCTATGAAAATTGTTGAAATTAAAAATAAGTGAAGGCATTAAATGCATTAAGGAACAAATATGTTTTATTAATAAGAGATTAAATGTATAAGGAAGGAATCGCGCCCACTTTTTAACGAGTTCTCACTTGCCATTTCGTTTGGAAACTTGTCGCATAGTTACTTGGTAAGAGATACTTATGTAATTGATTAACTTGTTTGAAAAAACCTATTCTAATATTGGAGGTATTTGCCTTTTTTTCTCTATTTATACACACTTTATAATTAAACGAAATTGAACTTCGATATTTAAAAATGCGTTCGTGTCAATTATTCGTATTTTTATAATCAACATAAACTCTACCTTTTTCGAGCTTGCTCAAGTTATAATATTGTAGAAAGGAACGTGAAGAGAGTTTTAAGCATTTTGCTCGATAATATGAATACTACATGTAAAGAATATTGTAATTTTGATATGTAATTAAGCACTGTACATAATTCAATTTAAAATGCATGTAATGTTCACTTTAAGAAAGACCATTACATATAAATTTCATTTATGTAGCCAAACAGATAAATCAAATCAAATATCATTTATTCAATATTGGTTCACTACAACACTTTGTACGTCAACATGAATATTGATATTTCAATATGATATTTATGATTATTTTGTAAACCAGTGTCTACTTAAGTGAACCAATAAGATAAATGACGTAGAATAGGAAACGCTGTATGTATTTGCATACAAATTGCTTCACACCGCGCCGCGGTAATATCCAGCGGATATCCTGCCTAACACCGCCATATTAGATCAGAGGCGGACATTCAAAGGCAAGGGGTGATAACTGAATTAATCACGTCAAGTGCAACTAACAAAAGCCAACGTCTATAATATCTATGTTTGTGCATTTAATAAAGCGTAACGTAACATAACGTCTGTAATTTCCGTAGTATTTGGCAGAGAAGTGTAATAATATTAGTATCATTCAATACTAGTGGCATTAAATAAAACGCACATTAAGTACAATATTTTTAATGTTATTTAAAATGTTTACATCTACGAGTATAAATATTATACGAGTATAAATCAGTTACGACTGCCTCGTTAGTCGTGTTGGTTTCAAGCGCGAGTACCAATTGGGAGGTCCTGGGTGCAAAACCCAGTCACGGGGCGGGTCGGGTCGGACACAATTGGAATTTTTTAAGATTTCTTAGTAGTGGCTCGGAGTCTGGATCGTGCCCGGTGCATGGCAATACGCTCACCACCTATTCCATAGTGGGACATAAACGTAACTGGTGGAACGTGGGAGTGTGCTACTTTCCTCTGCCTACCTTTTCAGGGATTATAGGCGTGATGTTACGTTTACATGTTAAACCGATATTCTTATTTAGAAAAACTTGTTATGACCTCCTTTAACGTGGTCATATATTACACAAGGTCATATAATCCAAGGTACACCTTTCCACTGCATATCGAATTAAAATATACTGAGCAGTCCATGTTGACGTTATATTTTTAAAAACTCTGCCATTGACTTTGAGGTTGAGGAGGTTTGAGATTCGAATGAATGATTTATTTCAACTGGTAACGGTCTGAGTGCCTAAATTTATTTTTAAACTTGTAGAATGGCAGATTTGTGTGTATTTATAGAAACTCCGATCGAGCGACGCAGCGTTTCGTTAATTTACCGCAAAACGGATATTCAAATTGGTTCGCTCGTCGCTCGGTCCGATGGAGTATGAAAACGTTTTAACAATGCAATATTCGTATTTCTCGTTCGAGTGCTCTCCGTGTCCGCTGCTGGCTCGTTGGATCACGATCACGGTGGACGGTAACTAGGTTGGAGAAACGTACTTCTAATATTGATTGTGTGCGTGTACATTGTATTATTTTTTTAGTGAGCGATAAAGTCGTACATAATTAATTGAATTTGTTAGTAATACAGATAATTAAAACCTGTTTAAGGTCTGTTTTTTTATATTTCGTTAAGTTATATTTAATCTTAATACCACTTGGTTTTTATCGTTCTGATTTTAATTAATTAAATTTTGACATTCGAACCAGCATCATAGGAACAGAAGTTAAAAAATTTGAAGTCACTAAGTACCCACTGCCTGATTCCAACAGACATTACTTGTGTCTCATATGTCACCTGTGTACATTTGTTTACAACATCCCGTATACCGGAGCACAACCCTATGGACATCACTCCTACAGTCCGTTTTATTAATATATATTTTATATTATGTAGATTGATATTTTCATGAGTACGAACAAAAATTTAAACTAAATTCCATAATAACGGCGCGCTTCGAACAAGTTCGAAGTTCGCTTGTTATTTTCGAAACGTAACAACTTCAGAAGTCGATCCGGTCGTTAATTTATGCGAAGGTTGATTTAAGAAAACCCTCTTTAAGAACACGATTATTCGTATTGTAGATCAGCGTAGTGGGTTTTGTTTTTTGAACTTTTCTTTGTTGCCAGTTTGTGTTTGCTTTTATTTAATTGGCAGGAAGCAAACTTAATAGTTGTTTGCCTGTCGACTGTCGACGCTTCGAATGATACACTGTTGGGTGCCAGTTTCCTCTGAGAATGGTAAGACTCAGGCCCTAGCATGCTGGCCAAGAGCGGGTTGGCAGACTTCATACGCACTAGAGAACTTTCTGTAAAACTCGACAAAATATGCATCATATATCGTTTCATGAACGTTATATTTAATTCTAAAACACATATAATTTTGATATAATTGATGTTCGAAAGACCGGAATCTATCTAAATATAGATAATATTCAATCGACCTGTGATAGTGATTCAGCTTTTTTACTCATTTATAAATAATTGTTATATCAACAAATCCAATATTTAAATATGTATAATCAAATATGTATATTGACAGCTATTCAATATGTAGTGTCATATACTTACAACAATCACTGATCACACAAACGAACGGAAAAAACGTGTATCTATACTAGCATAGATTTATTTGTGTTTCCTACAGAATTCAATTTACCTCTGAGCCATTAATGTAATGATATAATTGTATATATGATGTCTTACAAACGCTAGTCGGATCAATGGCGGAAGAACGACAAGCGATAATGGATTGTCTCGAAGAATTACTGTGAGTAACTGAACAATTACTGTATAGTATATTGTATGTCCAGCAGTGGACGGAAATAGGCTGATTTTGATGATGATATTGTATGAGACCTGTCTGACAATGACTGGCCTGATGGTATAATCGTTAGTGACCTTAACTGCCGATACGGTGTTGTGAGTTTGACTCTCGCCAATGAGTGCAGTAGATTTATACACCTAGACTTACTTTAATTTATCCGTATTAGTATGGCCGAAAACTGGCCAATCATAATCTCTACACGTGTATTAATGACGTACATTACGAAGAAACTGTACATCTTGACTCTACGCAGCATTACGTCACGTTTGTTTACCTCGCTCACATGTGTTTAATTTTTTTAGCATACATAGTTTAAATCTGTAAAATATGAAAAAAGCTTTAGTCTCCTGGTATACATAACTCAAATACCGCCGTGCGGTAGAGTTAACTTATATATAAAATAATTCAAATTCATACTTGTGTACGTAATGATACTCTCAGCTACATTAAATACTCTTTCTTAAAAAATATTAGTCCTCTTGGGAATGGCACTAATAATATTATTGAAACGCCGCTAAAATAAATACTTAAACGCAATGTACCTAACGAATAAAGTTCCGAAGATAGGACGTTCACATTTTCTGGGTTATGCTCTCTTATAACGGTCGCTATCTCTAACGGTGTAGGAGAAAGCTTTTATCGGCCGAAGCGTAGACGGAAACCCCACATGCCGTTCCCACAGGAAATTGGGTAATAACCGCTGGTAATATAAGCGGTCACGCAACTTCAGCATCACGACTTACGAAATTTCGAGTGTACCTACGTGATGAGCTCATGGCTGGTTGATTTATTATTTTTATGATTTCTTATTATTATTGTTTTAATATTATTAAAATATTTTGCGCACAGATCCAATTAAGATTTTGGCAAAATTAAAGTTTACAATACAAAGGAATGCAAAATGTTAATATATTTTAATACTTGTTAAATATACATTAAACTAAATGATATATCAATTGTCTTAATTCATGCTGTCCATATCAGAAACACAATATTCTGTGGTCAAAGTCTTACCATAAATAGAGATTTATACCGATATACTCTTTGGAATGCGAATATAAACAGCGTTCAAACTTATATGATGGATTACGAAGAAAAATCTACTAACTGCTGGACCACTAATAACAACATGTTTACATTTTTGTATCTAATAACGTCTAATTCTGTATCTAGTTATTTGTCAAAGAAAGGAGATGAAATCTATATTACTTTTGTAACAATATGGTATGCAACATATTAATCAACACAATAAATAAATTGATATAAATAAACGCTTGCGCCTATGCCATGCGG
>DWTO01000337.1:0-22562 GCA_018244755.1 Jemadia pseudognetus
GGTGAAACGTGGGAGTGGTTCTGCATTCCTCTGCCTACCTCTTCGGGGATTACAGGCGTGAAGTTACTTTTTTACTACAAAATTCGAGGTGAAAAGAAAAAATATTTTTTATATTAAACATCATATTTTGTAGGACAAGAGGGCATCGGTGATGGTGCCGGTATTCGTCTGCCAGAAACATTTCATTATCTGCCACCTGAACTTGGACATTTTGTCACGAGAATCGTGCCCAAGGGGATACCAGATGAGAGTATGGGTCAGTATTTAATGACAATATTGCAGCATGTTCACTTTAGATGCATGTGTAAAAGGATTTTTTAAATGCATTTATATCCAATCTGCATGTCTAGTGTGAGGATTATGGACATAACCCCTGAGGGAAGGCCTATGTCCAGGAGTGGACTATGGGCTGATAATGTTGATACTTAGATACATCATAATTGTATCATCTTAAGTTGTTATTTCACACTGCTTATATACATATATAAACACATTAGCTTATAACCTCATATTTAAAAAATATATTTTATGTATAACATGTTAGTTTGACAGCAATAAAATCATATTACCTGATTAAAATTTCCATAAAGAACAATGTAAAAGAACACTAGTAAAACAGATCTCGAATATTTTAATTTCAGAATTAGAAAGAAAGTCACTACATGAACAGTTAGCGTTGCCACTGGGCAGACCAATATTCCGCAGAGGTAATGTGTACCCATTGAGTGGTGGTAAATTGTTGAATCCCCATGAGGCGCTGCCCTCACGAGAGGGTGCAACGGTAGCACTAGTGCGTGGACGCTACACATACTACCATTATATGCAAGACAACTTCAACGATGATGGCTGGGGCTGTGCTTATCGTTCTATGCAAACCATATTTTCATGGTTTAGGTAAGCTTAAGATAAATTCAAATTATCGCATTTTTATGGAAACTGCTTTCTAACAATCAAATGACATCTTTTTATTGTTAGCATTTTGTATCAGCTAACTTGAAGGTTGCCAATATTTTCAATAATTTATAAGCTTTGGGTAAGTATTACACCAATCAACTCAATACACAAAAAAATATTACATTTTTTCAGCTACCTGCATCATTGATCTGGCTGCAAATCTTGTGTGATATACAACATATACCTACTTTTAATCTGTACATAATAATTTAAACTGTGATTTCAGGTTCCAGGGATACACTTCGGTAGAAATACCGACACATAGAGACATACAACAGTGCCTTGTGAAAATTGGGGATAAACCATCAACTTTTGTGGGATCAAAGCAGTGGATTGGTTCAACAGAAGTAATGTTTTGTTTGGAAACACTTTTAAATGTGCAGTCAAGGATTATATTTGCTAATACTGGTGTGGATTTGCAAAACTACACCCCAGAATTAATACAACACTTCCAAAGACATGGAAGTCCAATCATGATTGGTATGTTAATTTTTTACTATATGTTTATCTTATTTAATTGCATATCAGCTTTGATCTGATAATATGAATCGTCCTATCATCAGCTATGATCAGATTTGTTTTAAAACACTATTGTGATTAAACATTGATGTCTATACATTATTTTTACTATTTGTAGGGGGTGGAGTGCTTGCTCATACTATCATCGGCGTGGAGTACAATTCCTCAACAAATGAAACACGGTATCTTATTCTGGATCCACATTACACTGGTGCCGACGATTTAGGCGTGGTATTAAGTAAGGGTTGGTGTGGTTGGAAAAGTTCAGATTTTTGGAATAAAACAGCACATTATAATCTGTGCTTGCCACAGACTAAGCCATCCGTATAGCACTATTGTTTTAAAATTAATTGTTAGTTGTAGCTTATGTTCTTTCAGAATTGCCTATCAGTCTGTGAATGTGATTGATATTGAGAAATTTCTGTGATATTGTGTTAGCCACACTATTGCTTGAACAAAATGTTAATATATTTAGTTATGTATTGCTCAAGTTTTAAGCACTAGTATAACTAAATAAAAAAATGGCATCAGCATTGTAGTTATGAGCTAGGATTTCACTAACAGTTCGATAAAAAATAAAGTATACATTAAAGCATTTTAGACTCACTTGGCAAGACTGTTAGGTTGTGTAGGTACATACAACTTTATTATTGATATCTAGTTTTATACAATACAATGTGTAATAAATGATTCAATTCCAGAAATCATTACAGTGAAGTATGTTTGCATTTATTATTTTTTACTTACTATGCAGACAGAAAATAAAAGATGAAGGTTTTCAAGAATGTTAAATAAAATAATTATAATTGCATCATGTGCAGTCAACCGCATTGTCACTGTATACTCAATTGAATTACCTTAGATGTCTGCATATTCAGTAACATAGATAACATAGCAATAAAAGCAAAACTGAGCATAATATTGCTCTGAAATTAAAACAGCTTTTATTTATAAACTAGCATTTTTAGGCCCAAGACTCCTATGTTATGTATTATTTAGAAAACTCAAATCCCATTGCCTTTTACTTGCGTTTTGAGCCCAGACATAAATAATATCATGTTGTTTGTGTTTAAGGAAGTTGGTTATGTTAAATCAACAAAAAATTCCCAAATAAAACTACACATTCCTCAAATAATGTAATAAGACTCAATATGATCTGCATTAAAATTAACATGGATATTTTAAATACAGTAAAGTATCTGTCTATATTGTGTTGAACAGATAATCACACACTTTATTATCATTTTCGAAATGCATATTTGAGAAGTGTAAGGGTTTATTATGTATTATGAGTAGATTATAGAAATTAATATGCACTATAACAATTGATGCACTGTAAACTTGTACATCCTCCATTGGGTTACGGTATTTTTATTTCTCATTATGTACCATGACTATAGACAGACAAAACAAACACCAGTAACAAAAGTTGTATTTAATCTCTCTCTTATAGGTTAAAGGCATTTTTAATATTGTGACAGACTATCAAAAGCATGTAATTTAAATACTGTTATATTTTGTACCAATTAAATTATGATTCAATATTTTATTTTCTTTCATTGCAATAAAATAAAATAATTTACATAAAAAATTTATTTCCATTTACATAACATAACAACTATTACTTAAATATGTACTACTTATTTTTATAAATTACTTATATTTAAATCACAGAAATAAACAGTGTATTCAGGCAAATGCAATCTAGATACCAAGATATTGAAGTATGAAAAAAGCCCTTATATTTCACTCACAAGCCTTTACCTACAAATTTGAAATATTTAGTTACTTGGAAAAACCACATTATTTATTACGTAGATGTCCGTTTTTATAAAAACTTCAATGAACTATATTATTAAAAGAAACATTACAACTGTAATCCCCGAAGAAGTATACAGAGGAGTGTAGTACACTCAAATGATTTACATAATACTTATAAATAAATGATAAAAAATGTACAGATATACAATTTCACAAAACAGTAAACAGAACATGCCTGCTAAACGTTTTTCTTATTTTTTCAATTTCCTCTAAAATATGATAGTAACTGATATCTTATAATAACCATTGCAATAGAATTATTTAATAACAAACTCTAATATGATATAAAATGTTATGCATAGCATTCTTTTAATTTACAAACAAATCCCACTGAAATGTTTATAAAATTTCAGATACCATTGGCACTTTAACACTTAATAATCCAAGACAGTAATGTCATTATTTTTTATGCATTTTATTTGTATTTGTACATTTCTGTCTTACACATGATGCACAGCTAGCTGAGAAGTGACCATTAGACCTACACCTGTCATATAGTTAATAATAACACAGTTTTCAATACGTAATTTACTAACTTTAATAGCTACATATTAATTACATATTCGGAAGAGCACTGCTTACCATAACAAATTCATATTTACACAATACTACTCTACACATAACTATATTAATTTGAATGTAGATATGTATAGAGCAGTATACTAATGGATAATACATTTAAAAGATTGAATATATAATTTTAAAAGGTTGTCAATAGTTGTCATGTATACCCCGATCGTAAATATGTCTTATTAAGCCTAAGAGAAATTAATCTTGTTGCTTATTTCAATGAAAACAAGTGGATTTGATCAAGAAAATATTTGAAACATTGTCTTGTAACATACTTCCATCTTTATAAAATTCATATTGTGCTGTCTTACTAATACTGATAGGTACACTGTTTTTCAAGGGCTTATCTAATACATATATGAAAATGTTTTGTTAGTGGCCGAATATCTCTGAAACTGCTTAACTGATTTTTATGAAATTTACCTATATTTAGTAGGTATAGGAACCGTAAGCTATTTATTATATCTTTATGTGACAAGGGGTGCTTTCTTCAGAAAAAAAACTTTCAGAATCTATTTTTACATTTGGCATCAAGATACCTATTACCTTGAATTTTTACCTTTCTGTCTCCACCTTCCATTATTTTATCGCAATTTGAGTATTTTTTTATGAACAATATTCAGATAATTTAACCGTCGATCGTTTCACAAACGTTTAAAACATTCAAACACAATAGATTCTTTATTTTTTTATTTCATAACCAAAATAATAAACAAGAAATAATTTCTGTGGTAGCATAAGGTTTGCCGTGTCAGCTAGTAAGTTAACAACTAGGACCATGGACTTGTCCAACCTTATTTCTTTTCAGTGTTTTTATGCTCAAGAGACAAATTTACAATATAATACTATGTTACGTTTTAATAATATGTATGCGTTTTTAATATGTACCCTATTTTAGTTTCTGATAGCTATCACACATCTAGCCAGGACCCTTTGAATACTATAACGCCCAAATGTCACACGTGGTCTTTAAGGCCACTTTACCAAACATTGTTGGATTTCTTAGCAACTGTCCCACATAATACATAGGTATATTACTCCTGGATATCGCTAAAGGCTCGGGTACACAAGTGAAGCTTAGGCAAATATAGCCTAGACAGTAAGATTGGTTTTATTACAAAGATATAGAAATACAGGCCAGAAATAAGATGAAAACGTATATATTTTTTATTTTTTCAATAGCTCTAGAACTAGTCCTTGTAATATAGCATCATCACATTTTTGAAACTCATATACGACTTAACTTACATATAAAACACGCAGTAAGAAGTATTTAAGCACACAAAACTATTAACATTTACAATTCCTAATTAATTACAACATCATGCACTTACATACACTAAGGTGTGTCATTATAAGATTTCTAAATCACAGTGTCGAATTTGTGGAAACTTTTTCTGGAAAACAAAATGAATATGTAAGTTAAGATCGCCAAAGAGTTGAATTCAATTTAATTGCAATAATTGGAAAACTTACCCTTAGTTTTAATTCAATCCTATCGATTTCTCCACCCAACATGTCAACTATATTTTCTCCATGCTTCAACAGGAATGCTTCTACATCGTCTATAGTCTCGATTTTCTTAATATCCTTTGGGAAAAAAAGTTTATTACTATTTTAATTCATCAAGATTGAATTGGTTGTCTTTAACAGATGCAAATTGGATTAAAAAAATGGTTTTTTTTAAATCTAATTTGTATTTTTAATTTGTACTTGAATTTTTTTTTCAAAAGTACCTTCTTTTCGATATAATTATGATAAAGGATAATAAATCGTGACAAACCCTGGTTTGTATGTGATGCAAACAAATTTACCTCTAATAAAGCATTCAAGTCGTGTTTTTCTAAATATGATCTTGTAAGAGCTCTTCCATCAAAGTCAACTTCAGCCTACAACAAACATAGAACAAATTAATTTCTATAACATATAACACTAAAAAAATAATGCAACATACAAAAAAGTTCAAACCTTGTAGCGGATGAGATTGCTTCCAATGTCAATTCCCTTAACGTCGTGAATAGCACGAATCATAAAATCTCTTTCTAATACACTGTTTATTTCATCTAATTGCTCTTGCGGTATTGACCTGTATAAAAGCAGTACATAATTAAATCAATACGGATTTTAAAATATAATAGATTTGTAATTATAAACGAATTATACATCGGTGAGTTCATTCTACAAACTGCCTCTTTTCTATTTTACAAGGGGCTTGGTGGAATGGTATATATCTGGGTGGAAAAATGTTAAAATAACATTTAATAATTCCTCTTACTAACATTTAATTTCTTTGATGTGTATGATATTTGGTCATGTAGTTATAATAAAAATATGTCAGATTATGCTATTTGCCAATGAAGTAATACCTAATATAAAAACATTCAAAGTGACGATTATGATCTAGGTTCATGGTTGCTTAGACGGCTATTATATTGGACAGCTATATTGGACTAGCAGTCACCGGTAAAGAGGCAACTGTGTCGAGCTTACACTTTCATATCAACTACACTCTTCAAACACGACAATACATTGTGAGCTTCTTATTTATTTCAGAGCATTAACTTATTTCTAGCATTGAATTTAATTTAATTGTAATATAGCAAAGGTAATATTTTCACCTCCCAACCAATGCTCCAACATTGCTCAGAATGATGAATGAAGCAACACCACCGAGCAGTGTACCCACTAACAAGCTGCCGATGGCATCTGGCAGCGGGTTACCTGTGTACTGCGATATTGCCATGCAGCTAGCTGCCACTATCACTCCGGCAACTGCTGCAGTGTCTTCCAATAAAACCACATTTACTGATGGATCAGAGCTACGCATGACTGAAAACCAAATTGTAACAATATTTACAAAACCGATATATAAGAAACTATACAAAAAATATTTGTAGTAGTTGAAACTAACCTAACATCACGCCTGTAATACCCAAAGATGTACGTATACGATGCGAGTATAGTACTCTCCCCTGTTTCACCAGTTACATTTACATCCCACTACAGAATAGGTGCTGAGTCTATTGTCATACACTGAGCACATATCCAGACTACGAGCCACTATTAGAAAATCTAATTTCGAAAATCCAACAGCGCCCAACCAGGGATTTGAAACCAAGACCTCCCGATTAGCCGTCGTGCTTACAACTAACGGCACTTGTATAGTTTTAGCTATTAAATTTTTTTTATTGAAACTATAGGAATGT
The DNA here is from genome assembly GCA_018244755.1 of Jemadia pseudognetus. Taxonomy (NCBI): domain Eukaryota; kingdom Metazoa; phylum Arthropoda; class Insecta; order Lepidoptera; family Hesperiidae; genus Jemadia; species Jemadia pseudognetus. Next base: position 7,071 of record DWTO01000337.1, read on the forward strand.
ATAGAAAAAGGATATTATATTATCTGTTGAAAAACTTACTATATTCATATAGAGTTACATTTGCTTCTTTTGCTCCTTTCCTAATAGCATTTAACGCAACCATCAGTGTGGCACCTTCGGAAACAACAGCACCACCCAAGACGAAGTACGCCTACAATTAAACAGTGCTTTTCATTACATATTACAGCCAGCCTCTATAATCCCACCATATGTGATTATTTACTTAATTACAAATATAACACATGAAATTCTCATAATTATGCTCATATTACCTTAACATTATTTGTAGGGGCTTTTAATAAATCTGCCTCTTGAATCACTATCTATTTAATAATACCGCATCAAGTTATGTCACGTAGTTTTAAAGATTTAAACATACATAGGGACACACAGACATCGGGAAGTGACTTTGTTTTATACTATAAAGTGATACAGAAAATAGGCATGAAATATAATTACCCAGTAGAAATCATGAAGAGGTTGTGGATCCAGAATTCCTGTGACGCCATGATAAAAGGACAGACCAGAACCGACACAAAAAATGCCCACACCAGATATCAATGAAGATACATATCTCATATTTGTGTAACCATATGGGTGGTCTGGATCTGCAATCTGATGTAAAGCTCTTATTTTCGAATTATTATACCTGTAAATATGCTTATAAAACTGTTGTAAAAATAATGTCTATTATTTGCATTGTACCAGAAAATTTATAAAAATAAAACAGAAAACATAATTGTAAAACCTTGTAATATATTATACACTTTGAATTTAATTTTACCTGAACAGATTTGTGAATTCCATATGCCAAGATTAACTGATTGATTGTGTCAGCAAGAGAATGAATGCATTCTGAAAATAAACTATGTGATCCAGTGTAGAACCATGCACATAGTTTGAATAGAAAGTTGCATCCATTTCTGTAAAATAGAAAAAGTTTTAACAAAGCACTATCAACAAAAACTCAATAATTACTGGAGTTTTATAGTTCCAAAGTTTGAATTCCACAGGAGGCTTACGTTTTTCCAGAATAAGAAGTACCTTGTGTCCCTATTTTACCAACTAAGTATATCTATTTTGAACAGAAGCCTAATGAAATAATGAAAAGAACCCATACATGCCAATAGCAGTAAGAACCACTCTTCCTGAAGTAGTTTTCAAGCCAACTTCCTCTACTTCATGCTTCAGTCGCTTATGACTCATTTCTCTTCTGTAATTTCTGAGTCTCCTTTTAACAGTGAATACATCTGAAAAATGAAAAAAGCAGATATATGGGAATTAAAATAAAATCAATGTTAGTTGGTCATGTGGTTGCAAGCATAACTGTTCTTAAAGAGGTCCTGGGTTCAAACCCTGATGGGGTACTAATGGATATTCTTACTACGATTTTCTAATTAACATTTCTAAAAGTAGCTTGTAGACAGGATTTGTGTCCAGTGCATGGCAATAGGCTTACCACTTATTTCATAGTAGGATGTAACCTTAACTAGTGAAACATGTGAGGGTACTATACTCTTGAGCCTACCTCATCAAGGATTACAGGCGTAATTTTAGTAGATGAATAAAAACACATATTCATAAAGATCCCCTGAACAAGTTTTAAACTGAAATTATTAAATGAATATCATCAATGATGTGACAAAAATTAATAATACAACTTAGATAAGAGTAGCTTAGTAAAATACAATTTACCCTGTTCATATCTTCTCCTGTCCAATTCTCTTCTTAATAGTTCCTTTTCTAAAGATTCTTTGGATCCCCATACCTAAAAGTAATTGATAGCAAAACATACATAAATTTCGTTTGTCTTGTGATTGACAAACTTTACTGCTGAACTGGGGGTTGTACATTTTATTCCCGCTTAAAACAAATATTTGTGTGTCAAGCATGTATATTTTTTCTGATTCCAGTTATAATACTTTATATACACATATTTATTCAGAAATGTATACTGACTGACCTGTAGCACAAACTTATAACACAAATTCTGCCTAACTTGAAATCAGATGGTCATTAGTGAACTTGACTCAAGATAAATGTAACACCCCCCTGTAATCCCCGAAGAGATAAGCAGAAGAGTGTAGAACATCTCCCATTACATTACATATCCTATCATGAAATAGCTTAGCTTATTTCCCTACACCAGCTACAAATCTGGGTTTGAAGATAATATTAGGGATTTCAGACTAGAAAAACACAGTTGTATCTGACCTTGGATCCTGTCCAAATCGTCACTTCTTGCTCAGCAGCAGTGCTTAGGACCAATCCGACAGGCCAGGGCCAAATATATTGTTATAGTATTAGAATATTTGTTATTAATATTAGCTCTTTGGGGGAGGCCTATGTCCAGCAGTGGACTGAGATAGGCTGATGATGTGATGTGATATGTATGTGATTAGAATATTATAGTATCCTAATAACTATTTATATATAATTTTTGTAGTTTGTGTCTTTGAATCAAACATTTACTCATTAGGTGTTCACTTCTGTATTGAAATGTTAGTTCACTGAATGTAACCATTTAGCCCTTGATAGTGATATAGTTAAACTAAAGTATCTGAGGTGTTAGATGAATGATGTAATCAGGTAATACAGTATCATTCACATTCCTACAGTCATTGCTCGGATGCAGTAATAAACATATTTTGATTCCATGGCTATAGGGATATACAGAGAGGCCTACTGGGTACTAGTAATTATAAAAACTACCATACTAAAATTTCATTCAATATCTTTTAAGATTTTCAAAAGACAACCTGTACATAAGTAAACCACTGAACCTTTCTATGATAATCCTGTATTGAGGAAGCATGTTGGTAAATTAAAACATATATATACATAAATCAGGCCATTCCCACAGACACACAATCACAGTATAATCACACAAATCAATTGGATCTACATTATTTTACAAACCTCAATAGCTTTTGCTTCAACATCTTTTCTATAGTAAACAGTTATAGGTGGTTCTGACTCATATGGTGATCTGCGAAGAACTTTTGGCAGTGTTTCCAAATCCGACTGCTTCAATAGATATTCGGTCATTGCTCTCATAGGTGTGATGAAATTTCTTTCAGTGTAGGACGCTGAGAAGTCAATTAGAAGCCTTTTCTTAACTGAAACATTGAAATGTAATTAGGTTTTCTACTATGTATATTTTTTAAATATTGTGGTGTTTTTAAATTAGTGCTATAAAGTTTGCAATTCAAATAAAAAAGCAAAATTTAATACAACAATAGATCCATATAAAAGTAGAGCAGTATTATGGATAATTTATAAATCTACATCATTATTCCACTTTGAATAAGAGAAGTGCTACTCTCAGTCTCAATCAGCACAAGTGTATGAACATAGGTTGGGCTTTAATCCTTAATAGACTATTGCTATGACATACATATATGTAATAATATGGATATTTCATTAACACTAAATTAGAAAATAATTAAATAACACTCACATAACTACACATATTCTGTAAAATTAATGAGTTGATATTTGAAACAAATAAATTATGACTGTATAATATGTATGGACACTGTATTTTCCCGAAGGGGTATAAAGAGGAATGTAGTAATCCCACTGTTCTAAAATTATGTTTTATATTCCACGTAATTGGGGGTGAGCATAGACATAAACAGTATACAAATCCACACTTCATGCTACTACTGATAATTGCAAGTTAGAAAACCATAAACAACTGCCCGACCTGTGGACTCACCTCAGGATCTCTTTACTTTACTATAAACCAAGTTAAGTTTCTATGTTTTGATTTAGTATATGTATAATATTATACAATATATACAGTTCAGTTGAGGAACTACAGGTATGATAAGGTTTTGGTAATAAGTAATAATCAAATGAGAAAAATGCATTACTTGTTGGAGTAACCACTTGCTTAGCAGTGGATTCTGCTGATTGACTCTTTTCTATTGTCACTTTAGTAACCACCTTATCCTTATCCATCTCTGTTTTGACTATGATGTCACCCAAGGACTTTTGCTGCATCAACTTCTCAGTACCTAAATCGCTTCCAGAAGCAAGTTTAGCTGCAAACTCTTTGGCATCTTGAGTCTCACTTTTATCACATAAGTAGGCCGACCTATTAACATATCTAAACACTGTGGTATTGGTGTTAGATAAGGCTACACCCCTACCGTTGTGGAATATCCGTAAACCATCAATGCATAGCGTATTTAAACTCTTCGACTGGATGTAATGTCGGCCTAATTTTCTATAAATTTTAGAAACAGCATTAGGCAACATAATCATTGTTGTTAGAAACCTGAAGAAATACAACTAAAAGTAGGTAATTTTCAATGGCTTGATCATACTCCTAGCAAATTTTTAACTTAAACAGATTTATTCACTTAAAACACAGCGTAAATATATTGTTATAATTAAAATATAATATTTTCCACAACTTTCCACTTCTAAACAATTATAATCATAGAAGACATAGATTGACATGACATGAGTACAGTCAAGGCACAGAGCATATCCGCCAATAGAAAACAATATTATTTTACTCTGTGAGAACAACTAATCATATAATGCACAGAAAACGGTTAAAATGAATGAGTGAATGACGATTAGTATGAAGCATTTGATAGCAATGTCGTGACAGTTGACGTTTATGTTATGTGTATGCCATAGATATATCATAGAGAGATTGGCAATGTCATTCATCGAACATGACCTAAAAATTGATTAGTTATGTTGCGTAAAATGTCAATGGGTGCGTTACTAGTCATGTAACTTATGCTAACAACGTATCGAAATATCATATAAATCGATAAATAAATATCATTGTGATAAGTTTGGTCACTCAATCAATCAAAGATAATATAATTGCTACAATTCATAGATATAGCATAGAGAGATGGGCAATGTCACTCATCGAGCAGGAACAAAACTAATTGTTTATGTGTGCGTGAAACGTCATTGTGTGTGTTACTAGTCATGTCACTTATGCTAACACACAATGACCGTAACGATAGGTCATATAAATCTAAATAATAAATTTCGTTGTGATCAGTTTGTTCACTCAGCCAATCAAAAATAATATTATTATAATCGCTACAAATTTCATTTAGTTTTGTAGTCCGAAAATTAAGATTAAATAGAATGAGACCAATAATGAAAAACGCCAATGTACAGGGTTGATAAAGGTGGGAAACAAATAATAGTTGTTTACGTACCACATATGTCGACTGTAATAAGTCGTTGTAGTTTACAAAGTTTTCATATCTCGTGATGTGTGTGAGGGGATTAAAAAAACTGGAGTAATATACAAAGTAATATATTTATTTCCCTTCAAAGATGACTAATTTACTATAAAAATGTATTCTACAACTTTCCTTTATATTTTAACTTGATAATAAAATAAGTTTTTTATTTACTAATTTACGAAACATTTTTTTGTTTACGTTATTCCCTATTATAAATTGTCGGAAAACTCTGTCAGAATTTATTCCTATTTTAAAAACATCTTGTGATGGATAAATGAGGCTACTTACGTCTTTCATGTATATTAGAACTTTGTTTGCCTGTGTTGCTGTTCTTTATGGAGAAGTTAAAGAAGTGACCCTTCTTTAACTTCTCCATAAAGAACTTTTACTTTCTGAGTCGGATGAATTAAATACAAATATAGCACACGCAACCATGACCAATTACTTGTACTGAACACTATTTTAAGACAATTTAATTACAAATGTTTCTAAATAAGCCAGATTTGTTTCGATCACAAAAAATGTGCGGCTGAGCCAGGCCGACATCGCGTACAAAATTGGTCTCGTCTGTCATCTCGCTCTAAAGTACCCTATGCCAAAATTTAAAGCAGTTTTTACAGGTAACAACATCTATTCTTGTGTTTTAAACACTAGACACAATATTGTTTATTAATAGCTATTTTTAAGCAATACTGACAGTAGTGACAGTTTTGCCGCGTCATGTTTGGAGTTCGGGTTATGAAGGCATAGATAAAGTAAGGCACGCTCGCTTTATACGATACGATTGTGTGTGACTAATACGCGAAAGCCGAAGAGCGCAGGAGGTTATTAGAAGAATCAAGGAAATAATAAGTTTTGAACAAGATATAATACTACAAATATAGTTACAGATCTGTAATTTACATTTACGGATTTAAGTACATAGAGATTTGAAAGATTTAAACATGCCTACAAGTGGATTCGATTTATACCATATGCAGGACGCCAAAAATAATTTTGATGCAATGCGGCCCGCTCCGGTTTGTACCGAAACAAATCAGTTTGTGGGCCAATGTCAGAATATTCATGTATCTACAAATTGTTACTATGGATATCATGGCGCCAAATGGACGGCGAATAGCCAGAACTACCAGAATGAGGTCGATTGCGAAATGATGGAAGTGCCCTTCCGAGCCCACACAAATGAGAAAGTATCGGCAATTCAGAACATCGCTAGGAAACGAAGTGCTAATGGTGAAGCACATCCTCAAAACAAGCGCTTAAAAGAAGGTAGGATTTTAATGTCTTTTGCTTGGCATCTCATTGAATATTTGTGTATTTTTAATAATATTTTATTTAATAATATTTTATAAGTTTCCTCAGCCATTTCGACACTAACAAATATTCAATGAGAATTTGTCCAATAATTATATAACAAAGTATTTATTATTCTTTATAATTGATATGCTACCTATGCAATGCAACAGGGTTTTAAATTAAAAACCAAAAATTTAAGGGGGTCTCCATAATAATTGTAGTAAATATTCTTATAATATATCATTTATTTGTGATCTGTTGCAGATTCAATTATGACTTATTGTGTATATACATATGTGTATGATAAGAATTGTTATTTGTAAATTATCCATATATTATCGGTGATATTGTAACAGCGTGTAAGTCATTTTTGCAGTTTGAACTTTTTGATGGTGTTTTACAAAGGAAGCTCACACCCGTCCATTTAATTAATCAGAAAGCGGATACCTAACAAATGGGGCAATATTTTTCATTGAAAAAACTGGCATCCATTAATAAAAGATACACAATTATTTCACTCTTCTCTGAAAAATATGTACTTTCATTTTAGACTGTACTGTTAGGTCTTCACTGATGATAGGCTTTTTAGGACAGCCCGACTAGAAGGGGAACCTTGGAGAGGTTACATGACATATTATCAGTCCTCTTGCTGCTCCCGCTGATTCTAGTGAGGCTGTCTCTAAAAAACTTTCAATGGGATTAATTTAGCCAGTTATCATTAATACAGATTTTTTTGGAATTTCATCTTTAATTCAATTTTTTTAAAACCTGTTGCATAATGTGGTGGGTGTTATTGATTAAATATTTATGTATACCTGTATTAAATGTGAAAAATTAAGATATGCTTATTAAATGTGTAAAATGCTTGAGATGGGAATATATTTTTTAAGTACACCTATTTTATAGTATTATGTAAATATAAATGTAGGTGTGAAGTTATGTTTTATATGTATAAATATTACTTTATTTGTCATAGAGTTAGTTATATGGCGTGTATGCTATGCCTACTATGCATGGGTTTCACAGTGAATTTTTCTCAGATAGGCATTATATGTTATAAATTTATTTGAATCAAATCAGTAATTTCTTGTCTAAGGTAACAACTAAAAATCAATGCCTTTAAAATAAATTAAATGTTCCAAACATCTTCCACTGAAACTGCACAATAGAATGTTTGCTATATTTACCAGAATATAATTATGACTTTTCATAATGACATTATTAGTATAAGATGTAAATTACTTGTTATGATGTTGAACATTTCTACTTTTAGACCACTTTTCGTAATTTCTGATCTTGCAAGCTCTTCATGGTTTTTTGTATATTTGAAGTTTCTTTTGGCATGCTTATAATGTTCACTTAAACTATTTTTTGATGATACTTTATATTACATAATTGTAAACAGGTTAATATATGTATAGAAAACAATGTGTAAGTCAAGTACTACATGTAGATAAACTACATAAATACAATATTAACCCAATGATATCCAACATATAAAAATGTTTTCACAGAATATTATTACAACTTTCAATTGAAGGATATTTGCTTTGATCCAAAGTTGTGAAAAGCAAACATGCTTCAGTCCATTGTTTAAAGGCAAAGACGTCTTAGTCTCAAACTATTTATAAATTATTATGAAAACGATTTATTATTCTTGCTTCTCCTTAACGTCATCCAAATCATAAGTTGTAATTAATGTACCTATACCAGATTTCAAAAAAAATTACACATAATCGAGAGGAGAAAATCACAAATATCTCAGTTTACATGTTTTGTGACTGAAGCGTCTTTGCTTTTATGTCCTCAGTTGCAGTTAATCAGTTTCAATGTAATTTATTTTATTTTTCCTACCTTATTGTAATGTTTATAAATGAAGTGAGGTTTTGTGGTAACAATGCAAGTAGGGTGGGTATTTATTTTTTATCATGTTTATATCTCAAGCCATCACAAGCATATGTAGAACTCTTAGTAGTTGAACTTGTTAGTAATAACTTTGAATTCCATTATGTAGGGAATATGATGGACTTGTTGGTCTACTGGTTGCAAACAACTGCTGATCAAGAGGTGCTGGGTTCAAATCCCGTATGATTTTTTTATTTTCTGTGTTAGATTTTCTAGTAATGGCTCAAAGTTTGGATTTGTGAGTAGTATGTGGCAATAGACTAACCCCCATTTCATAGAGTTACATAAACATAGCTGGTAAAAGAGAAGTGCACCACACTCTGGCTCTCTTGGGGATTACAGGTGTGATTTTATGTTTTAGGAAATATAGTTAGACTTTCTACTATGTTTCAAATAGATGAAAATTGCTTCATTAAAAGAATGTATAATACATTGATGATAGTTGATTTTACAAAACTTTAATATAAAAAATAATTTTAAAAGTTTATATTAAATATAAAATGTATTTTCATCGTAATATTTTTGTTCCGGAATGTGTCATATAAGGGATTTTTAAAATGTTATGTACACAAGTCTAGTAGTGGACAACATCAGATGAAAAGTATGTTTATCTGATTCACAAACACAGTTAATGTTTACTGGTGGTGTCCATATTTGGCAGTGTACTGAAAGCCAGTGTAATGAATAATAGCACAGTTGTCCAAGGCTTTCAAGGTTTGCTTTTACCACTTGCTTAAAAGAGTAAACTTAAATATTTGTAAGCACTGACTGATTTATATTGGTACCAGTATGATTGATGATAATTATGATAATATGATTAACCATTAATTCATCAAACTTATACATTCTTATGAAAGTGGAATACAAACTTAATTTCTCATATTGGTTTTAATATATTTCATTTTTAACCAGATTTGTCATTAATTGAAATTGCAACAAATTTGAAATTGGAGACTTCCCTTATAGCACTAGAATCACAGTGTGATGAAGTCCGACTTTATTTCAGAGGATATGGTGCCAAGGACCCCTACCCACAGCCCATGTTTGCAACGCCCAACTCACAACAACCCAGATATTTCTCGTTGTCTCATGGTCTATATGATTTAACAAACAAAATTTCTGCAAAAGCATAATATAAAGCCTAATTTAGTATTGTTAATTTTATCTGCAGAAGTACAAAGAAAGACAAATATTGAACCTGAGACAAATGAGAACCTGGGATTGGAATCAAACTCTCAAGAATATTTGGAGAACCTGTATTGGCATATTCATGGAGGGAATATTTTTCATCTATTGATGTGATATTTTAAAGTGAAATTTGTGATTTTGATATTGAAGTCCCAAAACCTTATGAACTATAAGCTACTTGAAATTTGTGATAAGATTTTTACATATAGGTTAATAAAGTTCCATTAGGAAAATAGGTCTTTTCATTTAATAAAACAAACATCTCAAATTTGCAAATATTTATTTGTGCTAAATAAATATGATATTAATAAAAATATGTGAATATTGAGTTATCAGCAAGAAAAACGATTAGCATAAATATCAAGATCAAGTTTTAAGTGTTACAAGGATTTTATCAGATTTTGTCTTCAATCTGAAAAAAGAAAAACCTGTTATTAATTATGGTTCATTTTGTTTTTCTGTTACAGACGGAGTAAAATGAAGATCTAATGATTTTTTTTACAGGATCACTCAAACCGACCAGTGTGCAAACTAATCAGTTTGCAGTTTGAGTGTTTGCTTCATAATTGCCAAAATATTAATATTACCTTTCTGTTTTTCAGATGTTTCGTCCACATGCAGTCTTGTTGGCACTCTGTCAAGCCCAATCCACTCAGCCTCTGCCTTTAATACAAAAGAAATTATGTTTTATTTATCTTATATAAGAAGTATTATTAGAGTCTAATCAAATTAATTTATATGTAAATTCATCTGTGATATATTAATGTACCTGAATAAATGTTAATTTTAAACTGTATTTTTAATTGTTTGACTGATTATATTATGGTGACACTTGAGTAAAATATGACAAAAAAAATATAACGACTTGAGAAGTAGATGACATAATTTACTTTATTACACATATGGGCACACTTCAGTAATACAAATGCCAACAATGGGGCTATTCTATATTAAATATAGATATTTGATTTGAACATTAGAAGAATGTGCACAGAACAATGCATTTTGTATAATATACTTTTTTGATTAACGAGTGAAAATACAGAAAGTTCATATTTCAATTTATTATAATACTTGAAAGCACGAAAATTAATCTGATACATAAGTAGAAAAATACTTTTTCGGATATTACAAGGATGTATGTTAATAATTTTTAAACATACAGTATACAAAATATTTGAGCAGGAGGATACAACAGTTAATAATCTTAGTTTGGTTTAATATTCCGGTTAGCGCAATTGATTAGTGGGAGGCATCTACAATACAGGACGTGTTGCATTACCTCTGTCGGAGTCACTTCTTCAGTGTCCACTACGTCTGGCAATGCGTCCGTGTTGACGGCTACCTCGTCCGCGTGACTCGGCCCGGCTTCGCCCACATCTGTGCGGCACGTCTGGTCCGCTTCTGCTAAGTCTCCATTATGCATCTCTGAGCAATTTATCAAATCCATCTTGCCGTCTTGACTAGATCTCGGACTGTTGTCATCTCTACCGTCAATATCCATATGAACGTGCCCCGGCCACATGTCATAGGGGCAAGAGTTCAGCTGATGCAACTGTGATTCGCTCGAGCTGAATAAATTCAAGGAACCCGCCACGTCTTGCAGAATGGACGATTCGGATACTTCACTCGTCAGATGTGTCGATTCGTCAACGTCATTGTTCCCGGCGATGAACATGGGTAAACTTTCAATAATATCACCGGAAACATCGCAAACACGTAAATTTTCGTATTTAGAAAGATAATCGAGTAATCTTCTATGTTGTCTGACATCGGAGCCACTAATTATAAGTGACGCCAACGATTGCAATAGTTCAGGGGTGCAAGTTTCTTCGCTTTTTAGTAATAAAAAACGCACAATTTTATTATCTACCTGTAAAGAACTGGAACAAGCGTTCTGGAGATTACAATCATGATAACCATTAGCTTCGTTAGAAGTTGTAGTCACGACTTCTGTCGCGACTTCTTCGTGAGCAGTATCGTTTTGGTTAATTTCCACCACAGAACTGTATTGAGATAAAATATTTCTAATCGATTGCAACACTTTTTGTCTCAACGGATCTGAACTGATAAGTTGCAGTTCCCTAAAGATTTGTATCAAAAAGTCTGGATGAGACTCATTTACGCCAATTAACGTCGTCACCTCGGAATATACATTTTCGCGCAATAAATCGAAAAGCTTGGAGGTAGCCTTGTCCTGCACCTCGCGACTGGTGGAGGCCAAATTCGGATTCGGAGTTTCCGAAGTGCTAGCGATGTTGATGTTGCTCGTCTGCGAGAAGTCTAAAGTGTAGTTCCTTCTGTTGGCCGAATTCTTGGACGGCAACTTCGCCGACGACTTCCGCTTGGCGCTCAGAGGAGTGTTCAAATTATTGGAGTGCGACTGGACAATCTCAGGGATAGGATTCGTGATGCTCAAATTTCTAAAGGAGTGCGGCGTCGGCTCCCGGCGATTTATGTTGACGTTGGCCAGATCGGCGGCGGCGGGCTCGCCGTCCGCGTGCGTGTTCACGTTGAGCACGTCGGGCGCCGAGGAGAACGACAGCGAGCGCTCGTAGGCCACGTTGCGGCGCGGGCCGTGCGGGCCGCGCGGCGGCGCCTCGCCGGCGGCCGCGCCGCCCGTGCCCCCCGCGCCCCCCGCGCCCGCCGCGCCGCCCGCACCCGGCGCCGCGTTGGTGTTGCGCTTGGGCGTGACGGCCGGCGACGTGCACGAGGACGTGCGGTGCAGCGTGTTGTGCGAGCGCTCCACGAGCGGGTGCTGGTTGTGCGCGGGGCTCGTGCCCAGGTGGCCGTCCGCGTTGGTCTTACTGTTGGCCGACAGCAGATTCTGCCGAGAGTAGCTGAAATAGTAACATCGATGCCTAATTAAGGATCCCGAATAGAAATGTGCAAAGTTAACCAATACATATTATAAAACAAAGAAAGTTAGTAAAACATAGTAAAAGTAATACGTAACACATACATATGAAGTTTGCTTGTTAATCGTTTAAATGAAAGACTAATCATGATGTAGTACAATTCAATCATAGCTCTAGAAGCGATAAAAACATTGTGGGTAATGGACACACAAAATATCTTACCCCTATTTACAAATCATCTGCAGTACGTTAATCATAAACACTATTATAAAACGGTTATATAAAATGTTATGGACTATAATATCGTTTAATTTTCTAATATCTGAAATAGAAAATAAATAAAATAAGATACGAAAATGATTAAGAAACAAAAATAAACATTTTAAATGAAAATAGTATTTATACAAAGTACTTCCTTACCTACGGAAGTTATCCCAGTAATTATTAGCCCGGTTGCCGGGCGGCACTTGGTTGTTAAGCGTGTGTGAAGCGTTTTCTGCACGCCAACGCTCTTCCAGCTGAGAAACGTCAAAATGAGCGGAATAAGTTATATACATCAACGTATCATTTACGTCATTTCAGAGGGGTTTTATACACTAGATATTTACTACAAATACACGTACGTGCGTGAGCTGGTCGCGCAGCTGGTGCAGCTCGCGCTGCTGCAGCGCCAGCTGCTGCCAGCACCACGCGCCCCACAGCGCGCAGCCGCAGCCGCACGCGCCCAGCAGCCCTGCGCCGCCTTCAGTACGACCTCACACATGCTACTCTATTCACTAACATTATACTTTAGCGATGACTATGATTTCATTATCAACCGAATCAATTAAATGAACAGCATAATGAACCAGTGAAGGAGTGGAGAAACCAGTATAAACAATGGAGACGGTGTACCAGTTCCACACCCGTAGTTACCATACATGCACTGTACTCCGTCAGTCTTATGTTCTCTAGCCGAATCCATTAGCTAATACTGCTTCCTATGGATATTTATATGTTGTAATTAATTTACACCATCCTAATATCGATGTAAAGACACCAGATTCACGAAAGACCGTAATCCCGTAATCTCCCTCCTAAACTTATCGGCGATAACAATTTCCTTAGAACTTATGGTTTCTATTAATACTTACATTTGGCTATAGGTGTCCAACTTAGCAGAGAGCCCTCTTGCGGTATTTGCGCAGAGGCAAAAGGGGATATACGCACAGGAAAACAAGTAGCGTGAGTGAATGTGAATGCACGCAGCGCCATGAACACTTGTCTTCACTTGTAACAGCTCTTTCAAAGCCTATTTATGTGTGACATATCCTATCCTACGTTTGGTATTTTGTGTTTAATTTTACTCTTCGTACCTAAATACGTAAATACCCTCGCCCTCTTCGTAACGTAACGTACCGAAATCTATAGAATGTAATATTTTTAGTTACAACTCAGTAAAAATATCTCTGTAGAACATACCGTACGGCATCATCATGTTGTAGGGTACGGTGGGCGGGAAGGACACCTGCGGCGTGCCCAGCAGCCGCTCCATCGTCTGCGAGTGGCTGTTCTGCGTGAACTGGTTGCTGCGAGCATCCTGCGCAACGACGTGAAAGTACTATTAATCTCTTCCAGTAATCAATAGTCATAGTCGTGTTGAGAAGTTTTAATAAGCAAACAAAAGCCAAATGCCCGTCTGTGCTGCTTTTATGCAATTGTTATTCATTTCGATTAAATTGACTTACAATCTGTAACATAGATTTTTTAAATTACTACATATTTTAAATTATCATAAATACCTGATTATTATTATTATTATTATTATAGATACCTGATTAGATTTGACACTGTTCCAGCAGGGCGGTGGCAAGTGAGGATACGGTGAGTGACCGGATGCTTCATCTGAAAAAATAATATTATTCCAAATATGTTTATTAAAGTGACATCGCCGTACACCGGCAAGCACCGCACAGCACTCTGTGCTGTTACTGGAAATTTCCAAATTAGAAAAACCTACTAATACTTTGCCGAAACTGAGGTAGGAACTATTGCGTAGCAATCTGGATTTCTACTATCAGACCTATGAGGCAGTACATTGTGTATTGTTAACAAAACAATAATAGCAATATAGGCAGTAACTGACTATTCTGTGCCAGCGCCGGCTGCGCGCCGCTGGACGCGGCGTCCGAGCGCGGCTCGTGGCGCGCGTTGGGTACGACCGAGTTGTTTGATTGCATTTGCACCATCTGAAAAATATTGCTAATAAACAATATATCAAAACTTTTTGATATTAAAATCTAACAAGAGGAGTATACATCAACAATTTTTTACATTATTCACATCTCAAAATTTCTTCAAAGCGATGTTTCGTCTTAAATAAATAAACAAATAGCACATAAACTGAAAAGCATGTAATCTGAACTATTATGGATGTATTCAGATTTTTAAATGTGAAATGCATCAGCTGTTGCCCTCTTTCAACAAACGTGCATAAGCAGTTTTAGTTCATATATTCTTAATTAAATAAATTGTCTTGTACCTGATGTTAAAACGGTCTTCCATTGTAACAACTACATATGTATTAGTTAGTGATAATATTAAAAGACTTACATTACTCTCTTCAGACTGGCGATCTAAGGTTTGCCGACGGCGTATTCGAGCCCTCTGGTTCGATTTATTTCGCGATGCACTGGGAAATGACATCAATCATATAAAAGACGTTCTGTGTACAGCTGTAGGCTAATAATGACGACTTGTTTAGGCAAGATTTCGGAAAACACGTTCAACGTTCATATTGTACTTACGAATAGATCTGCCTGTGATTTAATAAGTAATTTATGTGTAAACTTTCAACATGTGGAAATAATATATGACTTTAAATTTTTTTCTTATGTTAAATGTGTCACAAGTTTCTTTAAAAAAAAATTTAATATAATGATTTCCATACTTTGGAGTTAGAACATCATCCATCCTTTTATTTTTTACAGCTGGGAACTTGTCTCATCCCCCAGTTTGAAGGGAAAGATTGTCCT
>DWTO01000338.1:0-22554 GCA_018244755.1 Jemadia pseudognetus
AAGGATTTTACCCCTACGGGTAACAAATAGAATCTCGTGCTCATAATACAAATATTTGTCCTGATTGGGAGTCGAACCCGCATTTAGTAAAGCAGTCTAATTTACTGACCACAAGGCCAATGGCTATATTTTTCATTTAATATTCCATGAATTGTATTACTTATTTACTTGTTCTTTCATTTCATGTTTATAAATATAGAGACATTTTGTACAAAGGTGTTGCTAATCTCTAAAAGAATTCCCCAAAATCCTGCGGTAAATCTGCGTGAATGTAAATCTCAACAGTTCGTGCTCATTGTTCACAGTGCGGAGTTACGACAAGCACGACAAGTGCGGGCTGGTGTGGATCCCGCGGGTGGTCGCGTACAGGTGTCGCACGTGCGGCATATCGCCGTGCATGTCCATATGCCGCGAGTGCTTCCACCGCGGCGACCACTCCACGCACGACTTCAACATGTTCCTGTCGCAGGCGGGCGGCGCCTGCGACTGCGGCGACAACTCCGTCATGAAGGAGGATGGGTGAGTGGAGCTCTCTGGAATTGTCTTTCTGTTCGGTCTATTGCCAGGTCAGTTCTGAAAGTGGTTACCGCGTTTAAATGTGTCTATTGTAGATTCAACTGAGCAAGAGAATCCGCCTAATACTAAAACATCAAAGAATTCGCTGTTAAAATAAAGAATATAAGCATAGGAATGGAAATACAATTATCGCGGAAAAATTAAGGAGATTAGTTTTAACTTCACAAAATGAATCGCAGAAGATATTCCTGCAACAAGATATCATTCCAGCTCGCGTAGAACTCGAGTTGCGGTATAGACGTTTATGGTGATTTCGAGGCGATAAAATCGCGGGCGCGTGTTCGCGCGCGTAGTGCCGGGGGCGGGCGTGACGTCACGCGCTGACACGGCCGCGCGCGGTGGGCCTACGCGCGCGCTATTTGGGGCGATTCACTGTCACGGCGAACTGTTGTATGGCTTTGTTTCTATCATATAGCTGCTGTTATGTTGATAAAACTAACATGAGCGGTTAACCGACAAAATTAACGGACACTGACAATTTCACTTCAAATATTGAAACGAGCGCGCTATTCATTAAAGCAGTCCTATTGTTTTAGTTATTTCAGCGTACGAAATTGATAGCATACATACACTTAAATATTAAAATCCTCAAATCGCCAAGAATTGTAGTTGGTTTGTCGGATTGAATTCGTTCTTACAATAAGTTAGCATTGTAATGTAACAATGGGCACAGTAGTATATTTCAAGAATTCAATTAAATTTATTAATTAAATGTTCGTTTGCTCTGTATATGGGTGTCAACTTATCTATAGATAAGTATGTATGTATATGGATATTCTAGAAATACATGTTTACCATTTATCTGATTACCTAAGTACAAGCTAAGCACAGTTAGAGTTCAGAGTCTGAACCCTATCAGATCACCCTATCAGATGTATCAGACAGTTAGATGGCCATGCATCAGTTATACCAATTTCAAAACGAATATACTCGTATCATTATTTTTCTAAATATAGACTGCTGCCTCGTTGGTCGAGCGATTGCTGATCGAGAGAATCTGGAGTCGATTCCCGGGTCGGGACTATTGATTTTTTTTTAGTACAAATTTCTAGTAGTGACGCGGAGTCTTGATTTATGTCCTATTATTATATACGTATTTATGGTAATGCGTTTTTTATCTATTCGTTGGTGGGACGTAAGCACAACTGGTGAAATGTGCGAGTGTGGTACGCCTCACTGCCTACCTCTTCGGGATTTACGAACGTAATATAACGTTTCGTTTACTAAATATTTTACATTCCATGAGCAAGGAAACACGCTAACTCGTGTACATAAGTATATTTAATGAATATTCGTAGAAATTGTTGCAATAGAATCATATACAGGACTAGTGAAGAGGCTTTGTTACGATCTCAAGTACTCTGACCGTTGTTGGCGGTAAGAATCATTCCTTGTGTTTTAATAGTTCGTGATCTTAATCACAACAGTGCAGTACATACCCACGTACCTTATTAACATAGCCTTTTGAAAATCAATACGGACTTGTAGATCTTATGACATGATATTTTATATTACATTAAGGGAGATACAAAGGAACAGATATGCAACTTATCAATGTTTATTTATTCGTAATGAAACGAATAGAATTTTATTGGTATTGTCGGTTAGTTGCGTTAGATTAAGTAGTTAATAAGACCCTAATTCATTATGAATTATATTAATGTAAATACATTTCGTATTAGTTCGTCATCTATTTCAAGCCGATCATAGACGCGCTGCTACTCCTCGGGCCCGGGACGGTCGCTTTGCGTACACACATACAACCATCAACTGTCCCCTTTCTAGTTCGCATTAATAGTTTGATCGTATTTTGAGCACCGCGCGATTAAGTGCTAAATGAAAGTACTTGATAACAAATAAAGTTACGACTACAATAAGGGTACTAGGTATTTAATCATCGATATTTGCATGCAAATCACACAATATACGCTAAGTGTGCACGCGTACTCATTAAGTGTGTGCGCGTGACATGTGATATGCACGTTTTTCATATACATACATACGTCATAAAGTGGCTGTGAGCTGATGTTATGTTTACAATATATCAAACTGTCAGTTTTCCTGTCAGCTGTCGTGAGTATCATGCAATTTCAGCCTTTACGCCACTACGATAACGGCGCGTTTTGCTCGTCGCCGTTAAGGCCCTCATAATTCATAACGCACGGTGGCACTGAGCGGCTGCGACGTGGTTGCTCCCGCGGCTTACGCGTCACGACGGTGTATTTAATTGGATCTCATCCGTTTCCTCCAGCTCAAATTTCTAGCATAGTTGAGTTAGTTGAACGCCAAAAAATGGAAATCTCGACTGCGATTTTGGGAGAGCATAACATCACATCGCGACTGCAATCTCCGAAGAGGTAGGGAGAGGGGTGGAAAAACGCTCTACCGTTTCACCAGATGCGTTTACTATCCACTCTGGAATAAGATTTTGACCTTCAGTATTCAAAGGCTATATGATATGGTAAAGTAAAATATACACACAAGACAAAAATACTACAAAAATAATTTGTTACCCGGACCTGAAATATTCCAAAACGATGTGTAATTTTATTGTATACAAGACGCGTATGACTCGTGCTAGCCGCAGCCGCAGTTCGCAGCCGCGAGTCGCTTACCTCCCACCTCACAGTAACATAACCATCGTTAACCCATTGTGTTGTCGACGTGTGTCAACCAAAACAATGCGTGCCCGTTAGCCGTTAGTCTTTGAACTTGAGCCGCGACCTCGAGGACGAGGTCCCGACCTTGCACGTGATGATGCCACGAGACAGAATCGTCCGTCCCATTGCGAGCATTGAGCGGAGTGTTTATTGATGTGATATTATTTGTACGTTACATTTTATTGTTATTACATAATAACGCCTGGTCCCTTATGACGTAGCCATAGAGCACCGAGCTCGAAATATACAACATATACATATGTACATTTATAAGGACAGCTATTCCTTTAGTTCGATTTAGAATTCTACCCATGTAAACTGTATGGAACCAATAAACTCCGATCAAATTTTGGCAATATCCGTTTAATGTGTGGGTCCCATTAGATCTGTTTTAGAAACTCAACCGCAATTTTTGGTCATATAAATTTTTTTATGCACATGAGTTCATCGCGTTCCTTCAAATCTTCTGTCTCTCTTATATTGTTACGTAATTGCACACTTTATGCATTATTACACGTTTCAAATGTTAAAATAGACATTAACAAGCACTTTTGCGTCTCTAAAAAGCTACGCAGTGTTACTTTTCAGTGACGAAATTAATGTTTTAATTTCTTTTTTAGAATTCAAAATTTCTTGACTGGCTTAATATAGGTATTTACGTAACACTAAAATAACATTATCATTTTATGAGATCCAAGTGGCCATAGTCTAATAGATCTCCTGATCGCGATTATGTGGGCCTGTAGCTCATTATTGATGAAAGGAAATTATTTTTCGCAATAAATTGGTGCTTGGATTTTTTTTTACAAATTCTAGTTGACCCGTTCGTTTTATATAATCACAGGGCGATATAGGTTAGGTAGAGTTAAGAGCTGCTTGCCGGCTTTTAAAAATTCAAATGTTAAATCGGTTAGACATTCATGTTACCGTTTACCTTGCAACCCCACCATGGACAACTAATTCTTGTCGCCGATAACTAGGAATTAAATACATACAATGTCATCAAACATTATGGATTATTAGTATTGTTATATAAACACGCCAGGTTTCTTACAGGGTAGGCAGAGAGCGCCGAGTGTCAGATATCTGTACTCGTGCAGAACTATCGTGCTCCTTCTATATGAATAACACAAGTAAAAAGTTTTTTGAAATGAGCATAGCTTATTTTTGAATCAATCAGTGTGTATTCTATTAGGATAGTTCTAAATTTGCATTGACATTAAACATTGGCCGCGGTAGTTCAAAGATTTTATCACAGGTTAGAAAGTGACAACGAATATCATATAACATGGCAAAGACAGAGAAAGATATCGTTTTTACCTCGGCGTCCCTTGGGGCGTCTCGTTGAACTCGACTTGACCTTCGTATCTCGCGGCCGCGCGACGTCATCGCCCAGCCATCTCAGCTCAGCTCTGTGAGATCGATGTTAGCAAATTAAACTCACAATTGTTTAATTGTCTTCCATAGTAATCCGTCTTACTTTCTTAGTAACCTTTTCATGAAAGTACCTAATTACTTTTTCATTAAAGTAAAAATTATCTCGTTGTAATCCTTTACAAGGTATCAGCGACCCGATCGTTGACACATCGAACAGAGCTCAAGGGCAATGACATTTCTAGATTGTTCCAAAGGTTTCTTTTTACGCTCCTCATACTAAGTTACGTACCTGAAAAATATTTGCTACTATGCATGGGTCATGGGGTTTAATTGTACTTCAAGTGTTGACATTTGTATAACATTTAATTGTCCGGGTCAACCAACCCCACCAACTGCCATGTACCGTACTTGTCCTTTGCTAGCAGTATTGGTGATGCTCAAACCTTTTGGTCCGCGACCGGTCTCGAATACGACTGCAGGAGTAGGAATATCCGTCGTTGATCGAGACCTTCCATATAGGAGTATGTCGTTTTGTATTTGCCCAATGATCCTAAGCTATGCCGATGTACTCTGGAATACCAAAGTATGCGTCAGAGCAGTTTATCAGTACTTGGAATGTAAGTTTGTAACACTTCATAGTAACTGCTAACCTCATAGATACATACTATAGAAGAAGCGAACAGCTGAGCAGATTGTATCTGGTCATCTGTTTTTACATTACAAATTTAATGTTACAATATTTATAAAAGTTGACATGAATCACGCGTGTAATCTGCGAAGAAGTAGGCAGAGGGGTGAAGTACACTTCTACGTTTCACCAGTTACTTTTGTCTCGGTTTGGAATAGGGGTGAATCTATTGCCATACATTACATATTGTCCGGTGTGGGGATAAATCCAGGCTCCGGGCGGCTACTAGAAATTTTAATTCTAAGTAGGAAAATCCAATAATACCCGACCCGGGATTAGAACCTAGGACCTCGCGATCGACAGTCGCGCTTATAACTACTCAACCAACGAGGTAGTCGTTGATCTTTTGATATGTATGTATTTTAATGAGTCATAATATAATAATGTAATGTTTGTCTATCTATTGCAGGTTTTGCAGTAACCACGGCAACAAGTGTCCGCGACCGGGCACCGCGCCCGCCGAGCTGATGTGCGTTGCGGAGGCCATGATGCCACGCCTCATCCTGCGGCTGCTTCAGCATTTCAGAGAGAACGGGTGAAGGAGTTTTTATAGATCCAATATTGGACCTTTACCTTTATAGATCCACTATTGTCCTTTACCTTTACAGATCCACTATTGTCCTTTACCTTTACAGATTCACTATTGGAAACGGGTCTCCCGTGAGAATGAGGAAGTTTAATTAAGAGTCTACCAAGCTGCCATAGTCTGCGTTGAGAGATGGCTTTAGGCGACAATCTTGGCATAACTTAATTTCAATTTCCAGTTGCGGCACACCCAATTCGGACGGTTACCGGATCGCGGTGCAGGAGTGCGAAGGCTACGTGCAGATGCTGATGGAGTTCAACAACATGGGCGACCTCATGCGTTCCGCCATGACCAAGGCGCTGATCAACCCGCAGGTGGGTAGTCTGAAATTATGATACTACGAGCCAGCTTTGAACCAGTGTGCGATCAACTGCCGTGCGCGACGCTCGTGTCCAGTGGTTATAAACGGTGAATCAACTGTTTCTTGTACTGCTCCCATTGCTCCAGTAAGTTTCTAAGTGTCTAGTAGTAGACCAGTATCTCAAACTACGTCCACGTATTTACTACGTGGTCCAGTACGTAGAAACGAAACTGATTAATAACTTTACCTATTGTATATAAAAGCACGCTGTTTAAAAATTTTTATGCCCGCTGTTTAAATAATGTATGGATGTATAAAGCTATAAGTATTAATTTGTCACTTACATAAAACTCGGTATCGCATACGCATGCTTACGCAGTATTCCCTGTGTCCTCAGATGTACCGAAACCTGGTGGAGCCGCCTTTTCCCGATACAGAGTACGGCCACTACATGGGCGAGTCCAACAAGATGTACGAGAAGGCCATCGAGTCGTTCCCCGCGCCCGAGCCACCCGACGAGTGAGATTTAACATATTTACATCTACAATGTTCCACGTGGAGAAATAACTGTTGGAATTGTCGTTACTTAGGACCGGCCAAAGTAACAAATGTCAGGAATGTGTTCGTAGTAGTCGCTTCGGATCCTAGATCATTCTAGGGATAACTAACCATAAAATCGATTGACAGTTAATCGATATTGAAACATCGATATATACATATAACATATCGATTAGCTATCGCAATATGTAATACTCTGTTGATCGCGTTGCTTTCCACTGATCGCGTGGATAGGTTGAATTAATGTATTGATATTATTATTGTTTTTTAAAAGCTTTTATTTAATTACCAGATACCGCCACCTACCGGCATTGGCGCCACGTCTGCAACACAACACGCTCCTCGACGAGTTCATCTTCTGGACATTCAAATACGAGTTCCCTCAGAACGTAGTCTGTTTTCTGCTCAATATGTTGCCTGATCAGGACTACAAGGTAATTATTATGTAATTAAATTACGTACTTCATATAGACAGCTATTAAATACTTTAATATTAAATTAAACATAGGAACCTTACCGAAGTATTTTTTTACTAGTTGCTTTGTTAAAAGTACAAGTTCAGCGTTAAAAATTCAACAGTATGAACAAACTACAATCGACACGCATGTCACGTAGAATTTTCTAGAAATATTCTAGAACCCTTCGGTAGTATGCCCAGTGTAAACAAAAAAGCTTGATTTTCATCTGTTATTAAACGTCCAAGTGATGGTTTGGCCAGTAAATTTTAATAGCCATGTTTTTTAACAATAAAGGTCAGCCTACTTAAAATTTATTATTATTAACACGACAATTACATAAATACATAAGAGAGAAACTTAAATCTAACTGAGTTCTGTATGGTAGAGCAGCACGTCGAGAAACGCGCCAATGTTTCGTCCAAGATTAACAATGAGAGATGTCGGTCGCAGGAACATCTCACCCGGACATTCGTGATGCACTACGCGCGCATCCCGCTCGTCCTGGAGAACTCCGCCGACCCCGACACGCTGTCCAACCGCGTGGTGCACATGTCCGTCCAGCTGTTCTCCAACGAGGCGCTCGCGCTGCGCTGCGTGCAGCAGCTGCACCTGCTGCACGTCATGGTGCTCTCGCTGCGGCTCATGATGGGCAAGATCCTAGTGCAGAACACTCTACACGATCCCGATAAGAATTGCCACTACGTCATAGATTGTACCAAGCGGGTGATGAAGGAGCACTGCTACTGGCCTCTGGTGTCGGACTTCAACAACGTGTTGTCACACAAGAGTGTTGCGCTGCTGTTTCTGCAAGACGACGCGCTAGTGGACATGTGGTTCGAGTTCCTGTCCATGTTGCAAGGTGAGCGATGGAATAGAATTGTGTACCTGTGCGAGTAACATATAGCATTTAAATGCATCATTACAGATTATAAATGTAACATCAAGTGTTTAATCCCTTAAGAGCTAAGCAGAAGAATATAGCACACTCCCGGGTTTCATCACTTAAGTTTACGTCTCACTATGGAATTACAAAATAAATTTATTAATCGGCTCTATGACTGAGTTAAAGTAAGACAATACATTCTGTTGCGACTATATGTGTCAACGCTTCGTGTATGCACAGGCATGAACGTGAACGTGCGCGAGACGGGCGGACACATCGAGTTCGAGCCGTCGTCGTACTACGCGGCGTTCTCGTGCGAGCTGGAGGCGGCCGCGTACCCCATGTGGTCGGTACTGGCGCACCTCACGGCGCCGCCGCACGCGCCGCTGGCCGCGCGCCTCGTGGCCGCCGCGGTGCGCGCGCTGCGCGCCTGGCTGCACGCCGTGCGCGCGCCCGACCGCCCGCGCCGCGTGAGTACTGCGCGCTGCCTACGCCGCTACCCGCACTACTGAATCGGTACTGCTGTATAAAGAGCAGACGTTGTCTAACATTGGCGGTTGCGTACTGTAGTCGGAGGCGATGCACGCGTCGTTCCACTTCCCGCTGCACCGCTACCTGGCGGCGTTCCTGTGCGCCGGCGTGCGCTCGCTGGGCGTGTCGGCCGCGTCGCTGCTGCCGCCGCGCGCGCTGCTGGCGCAGCTGGCCGCGCACCCGCTGCGAGTGCAGGTGAGTCAGTCAGTCAGGCTTCTACGTACGGCGACAATGGTTTATTTCATATCCATTGTTCTTTATTACAAATTATACAATGATGACAACATTTGCGGAAGTCTTGAGATTAAGCAAACCTTAAGTCAAAACCTAATCATTTTTATGTATTAAATGAGGGTACTCTATTAATAAGAACAATTTTTTTAATCATTTATAATCTTTATCTATAGACTGAACAGTTGGTAGTATTGGTTTTAAACGCCACTGCCGATAGAGAGGTGCTGGATTGAAATCCTGGGTCAGGCACTATTGGATTTTGAATTTTAGATTATCTTGTAGTGACTCAATGTTTGGATATTTGCCCAATGTATGGCAATATAAACCCAACACCTATTTCATATTGGGGTGTTAAACTAATCTGGTGAAACGAGGGAATGTGCTACACTTCTCTGCCCACCTCTTCGTCCCCGAAGTACAGGCGTGCCATTATGTTAATCTTTATCAGTCATCAAACATTTTAATTCTAAAATAAATCACAATAACTAAAATAAAAGTCAAATTTCAAATAAAATTAGTTTATTGTTCGAAACGCATTACAAAACTAAACTTACATTACATCATACGTAACTAATAGAATTGAGTTATAATTGAAATGAGTTAAAATGATCGATGTGGTTAATTGACTATCGGCACGAAGTCGATTTCGATGTCGTTGGAGGGGTGCGCGGGCGGCGGCTCGGCGCGCACGTGTCGCGAGTAGTCGTACGTGAACACCTTGACGCCGATGAAGCCGCCCGAGCCGCGCGCGCCGCGGTGGATCAGCCCCGCGCCGCTCGCTAGCGCTCCGCCTGCACACAGACACTCCAGTGAACTTCCACACGCTCTATTGGTCCACATTTATACAAGCCCGACACTATCAACAATTACATTTGTGAGAAGCTTAGAACATTGTCATTGATTTTGTCAACACTGATAATTGAACATTGGAATGTAATCTTTAAAGTCACATCAATAAGAATCAATGTTCAGTGTAAAAGAATATAGTAAGTCTCGGACAACGGCAATCAACATTTTTTTGTCTATCCTATTAACGGTTCAGTTTCACTTAAACTTGATAACCTTTAGGTCATTATGAATAAGCATTAAAAATATTTTTCCTATAACAACAATTTATTTACGCTAGCATGTGTCTATGTTCGCTATCCATGCTATTGTTTTTAAGCTCGGAGTTGCTTTACTTGACATAAATTGACTTTTTAAAATCTAGACTAGGGTAAGTAGTTTGTTACTGGTTGTTGTTGTTATTACGTACCATTCAAAGGTTGCACTGGTTGTATGTCGAGGAAGGGTACTGTGCTCTGAGCAGCGTCCGCCTCGAAGTCCGTGTTGACGAACTCCACGTACTGGTCGTGGGTGGAGTCCACGGGCAAGGGCGTGTTGCCTCGAGTGGGGATGTCGGGCTTGTACAGTACCAAACGAGACCTTCAATAGAAAATATTTCGATTCTACAGTGGATATCTGTTTTTTCTATCAAATAGAACAATTATTATATGGGTAGATCAATTAAAATATATTTCTGGTCCGTATTTTATGGTTATTGTCTGATTAGGTAAACATTTAATTGAGAGTTAAAAAGAGTACCAACTTACCTCGGCTTTTCGGCTCCGTCGGTGTTGTCATTGCTGATCCATTGACTCCTGCTCGGCGAGAGTTTGCCTGTAGTGTAGTTGAAGGGCGTCGATCTGATCTCAAAATGTAAATGAGCCCCAATCATGCTGAATCTAAAAAGGTAATAAAAAAATTTTTTATTCGACCACGGTATCTTAATCATGGTGTTAAATAAGAAAATCCGCATACCTGACTCCAGTCAACACATGCCCGGCGGGCGAGTCGAGTTCATCCAAGTCGATCGCTCTCTTCTCGTACGTCAGCGTGTGGTAGTCTACGCCGTCTGTGACGGTCTTCTCGGATGGGTCGAACTTCTGTATTGGCACCCAGCTACCCGGGATGATAGCGCCGCGCTCGCCCAATGTTCCTTCGCTGATCTGAAGGTGGAAAACCCTTCCGAGCTTCACGATGCGCACGCCGGTCACAACCCTGGTGAAATATACCATTGTAATTCCTGCAGTCGGTCAGTTGTATAGCAATTGGACACCCGCATACCCAAGCTGGAGGTTAGCATGTAGAAACGTCATAAGGAACCCGCGAAGCTGCGTTAAACATATAATAGCACAAATGAGTCCCGTCCACGGTAATTAGTCATTTACAGCTTTGGATTAACGGTCACACGAGGCTTCCGAATAATTTTGATCGACGCGTTCTTCCCTACGCCAGTCCCGCGCTTCTTTTCAAGCCGAAGAAACGAAAAGATACCGCAAAGATTAGTAATTGCTCTATTTACAGCGTTTTACAATTATTAATCGGATTAGGTCACACCAGACACCCAGTCAGAGCTATTTACTGACTTGTTCTTCGCTATATCGGCCAGTGCTTCTCTTAAACTGAAGGTGCGCTCACTGGCTTCGACCGCATCCTCGCAAAGACAGAAACAGTACGAGCAGTGTGTGAGACTCCATCTCCACCAGGAGTCAACCTTTGGAAGCAAAATTTTCGTTATTAAACACTTTTTCGCATTGCTTCGTATTGGGCGTGCCCATTGTCGGTCGCTTGAATTCAATGACATTTCTTAATGCAGGGTGCGCGGGCGTCCTAAACTGTTCCGACTAACTTGTTGTTCTTCACGTCGGAGGTGGTCTCCCAGAGGCTGAAGTAGCGGTCGGACGAGGGGCCTTCCTCGTCGCATAGGCACATGCAGTAGGAACAGTGCCAGAACAACCAGCGCCACCACGAATCCACCTGGGGACACTCTCGCTATTGTTACTTTCCTACCCGCGCTACATAGAGTTCAACGTCTAGACTCATTCATACTTACTACCAAGTTTCTGAAGTAAGATCCTCAGAAAATTTAATTATTATTACCTACCTTGTCCAAACACTATTTTAAACCTGAAAAGGTTCTAATTCTCTCTTTACCCCATGTCATGTAAAGCCAAGTTAATATTTCTCTTATATACTTTCATCATTTCCGTATTAAAATTTTTGCATTTTCTTATACTACTTCTAGGTACAATGAACAGAACAATAGTCCAATTAGGATAATCACGATCGCGTGATTTTTTTTCCAATTTCTTATAATAATTGATTTCCAGTATATCTGTCTACACAATTATATGTTTATGTCAGATTGTTTAACGAACTAAAGGCTAATAATGATAATCAAACATAGCTTGCTTTATATGCAACTCGCATGTTGTGATTCGATTCGATAATCTATTGACCTCTTTTTAATTCACACTTTGATAATAAATTTATGTAAACAATACCTATCCGCTTCTTGTAATACCACAAATGAAGTTATAGAGAAAATCAGCAGCATCATCACAAATTAATATTCTTCTACAATCAAACATGTAAGTAATGGTCTATTTTATGTAACCTAATATGCGAAATGTCTGTGTTCATCGTAATGTTTGTCAAATGTTTGTGAACTGGCTAGTAGCTAGTGGACAAATATTGGCGCCAATATCCCGCGTGGTTACGTGAACGGCGTACATAAGTGACCTGCTTCATTGTCAGTGCGCAAACATTGGCGCCAACATCGTTCGTCGTGGTCTGAGCGGTGTATAAATTGTTTTCACCTTGTCCGGAGAGCCGCGGTGGCAGCTGCCGACGCGGCCGAGCGTCCGCCCGTTCTCGTACTCGATCCATTCGTACCGTCGCTTGCTGTTCTCACTCTGCAATAGATAAATCGCAAATATTTCAAAAACTTTGTGATAACATTTAAACAACCATTGCTCAAAAATACACTTGTAATCTGTTAATAATTTAGATAAATATTTTTTGTGACAAATTATGTGTTATTAATATAGGTACTGTATCAAAAAAATCAAGGAATAAAATTTAACTGACAAAGGAATTGCACGTAAGTTCTAATTCGACCGTCTTAAATATCTTCTGACCACTGCCCTGTTGTAAAAGGACTGTAGGGAAATGTGCACCGCTTTTATCAGATTTGTCGTGAATATTGAACAACAGTACTTGTGCCGGTGAGTAAGATGTAGTAGGCAGACAATGACACGTTCCAACTGGACATTTATTTGGTCAAAACTATCGCTTCATTTGTTAACAGTTCATGTTACACGACTGTTTTCTACCACAGGGGTTGAATATAATGCTCGCAAGTTATTCTGTGCTTATTATTCTGAATAATATCCATACTCACCGCTGGGCAAATCCACATATCGGAATCAATGTAGTGGCAGTCGATGATCCGGCCCTCGCACACTTTCTGGTTCGAGCAGAGGGGCTGGTCCTTGTAGCAGCCATGGTTCTTGGAGAGCGTGTAGTAGCCGCAGTTCTCCCTGCAGGTATGCTCACTGTTCATGTCCACCTCGTTCTCCAGGTAGCCCTGCAGTAGCCGGGTCACTTGGGCGTATGTCTCACCTGAAACGTTACAAAAAAAATGAAATCTATCTCAGAACCTCAATCTCTATGTTTGTAATATACTTTAGAACTGATGACGTCATTGGTTACCGACCTTCCTCATGGTCGGGCGGGTCACACCGGTACACGTCGCGGCGCGCCATCGCCAGCGCTGCCTTGGCGGCGGCCGCGGTCCGCGCCGTCCTGTCCGTGTACCTCTGGCGTGTCAAACCCGCCTCTTGCGTGAAGTTACCTGCAATTGTTCAATGCGATGAACGTACATGAAAATACTAACCACATAACATTGTACTTGTCTCTGAAACACGCTCACGGATTCGCCGGTTCAAATTGACAGCGTCCGTTCTCGATAGGGAATTCCGTTGCGTATTTCGCGGCTCGCGATCGGCCGACGCGGGCCATTCAATAAATTGCATCAGAGATAATAGTGATGCGTGGAGGACATGTTGGCCCAACTTCGTCCAAGCTTGCATGCGTCCACTCGAATTCATGCGATTTTTAAACTTGTTTAATGAGAACGTACATACATATATGCACCTGAAGTAACGTTTTTAGAAAGTTGACTACGTTCAGTTAGAGCAACATATAAAATGTATTACATAACGGCGATATCAAGACGATGACGATGGTAGAGTGTTTAGGGGCGCGATTGGTGATCAAGAGGTCCTGGGGTTGAAATCCCAGATTGAGTAGTATGGGATTTTTCTAACTAGAATTTTAAGTTAAAATATGTAGAAATGTCGGAACCTGGATTTGTGCACGGTGGATAATATGCTCAATCCTTATTCCATAGGGCGACAGGAACGTATCTGGTGGAACGTAGGAATGTACTATACTACTCTGCTTACCGTTTCGGGGATTAAGACGTGATTTTATGTTTATAATTGTTTGCCTTGTGCGTACGTAACTATACGCGATGAATACAACGACCAGTTGAGCGTTGTATTCATTTCGGTGGTGTCGTGGTAAAAGTTTATCGCAAGACAAACATTGATACACATTTCAACGCTTTACGAATGTCGTACCGGTCTCGTATCGAAGTTACATTGACTCAATGTCTCAAGGTTCTAATATCTATTTGTGTCCGTCTAGCCAGGTTTACTGTTATATGTTAAAGCGCACATTTAACCTTATGTACGTTTTTATCGATGTTTCGCTGCGTCCCTCTTGACGCCACGTTTGTCCCAGTGTGGATAGGCAGTGATAATACTCGTAGGTATATAATATTTTATTATTGTTGTATATCAGCTATCCTTATTTATATATTTCTGCCGCTTATCTTTAAATGTGTACCGTTGTATAGAAAAATGGATTAGTGTGACCGTTGTTCAGTTCAAATGAATGACGTCAATGAAGCCGTAAAATAAATATAATGTTCTACGATCTGTACTAAATAACTAGCCAATTTTATACGTTTAAACATGTGGGAAGACAAATTTACTTAACCTGAATATGACGTTCCCAATACCGTATATCCAGGAAGGAAATAGGTCCCCTTACTTACGCTATTTGTTGTTTAACAGATATACATAATAAAATACGGGAACTGTAAAATAAACAGTACAAAAGGAATATTTTAAGCCTCTTAGATTTGTCAAC
This sequence comes from Jemadia pseudognetus, assembly GCA_018244755.1. Taxonomy (NCBI): domain Eukaryota; kingdom Metazoa; phylum Arthropoda; class Insecta; order Lepidoptera; family Hesperiidae; genus Jemadia; species Jemadia pseudognetus. The sequence goes on from DWTO01000338.1 coordinate 14,895, forward strand.
GTATACATACATAATATGTATGTATGTATGAATATATATGTGTGATACATACGTGATGTGGCCGGCTTGTTTTTATATCTGAATCTGCTCTCTCCAGTCGTTAGCTTCCGAGAATATTATAAACACACAGACCTAGACATTCGCGACACATACATGCGTACGCGATGTTTGTATAATACAAAGATGTAACAATAGTCTCGTTTGGAATTGATTTGGATTCACGTGTAAAAATAAACAATCGTTCATTCTACAATTGCCCTAGACTGCAATGTAATGTAATGTACTAGCAATACCTTTTCCATAGATCTTGAGCAGCATCCAGGAGAACTGCATCATGGCGTAGCCCTTGATCTCGGTGAGCGCGATCGTGTTGTACATGTCGTATACCAGCTGGTGCGGCGACAGCTGCAGCTCGCACAGGTCCGGATTCTCCTCCTGGAGGCGGTGTGAACGAACGGTCAATTAGGAAAATGCCGCATGCACGTGGACGCTATATGTTTAATAATTTTCGCAACAAATGGTCCCCCCAGTAAATGAATAACACTAAGTACCATTAAATATTCTATAAGGATAATGATTATATTATCTTTGACAACTATATGCGGTTATTTTGGAAACCAGGTAGAACCTGTGCAATGGTAACCTGAGAGTTATAGTAACCTATGCATTGTTTACCTTTCTAAACATAATTTTAAACTATGACAACTTTGCAATCAAACACTAAAGAATATTCCTATCCATCACACAAGTATTTTTCCTGGACGAGAATCGAATCCATAATCAAAGGCTCAAAATGTTCAATATCATTAATATTCAAATTAAAATTTCTCAAATATGTGACTAAAACAATATTTCCAAGAATGAGTTGAAATAAAAGCACAGCATATTTTTAGATGGTGACTACACTCGTTACACCCAAATGTTGCTCGGACGAGACCAAAATAATTATAAACGGAGAAAATGAAATATTATTTACGAAAAAAGAAGATAAATAACACATTTTAAATATCGCACATGTCACACACGTGCGCGACAAGCGGTCTCGCATCGACGGAAAATAGGACTTTAGGAGCGAGGAAGAGTTGTGCGATTCGCTCCGCGACCACATCGGAAGCGTGAGTCATAGCCGAAATTTAATACAATACCAAGTGGATCCATTACTAGGAATAGCAGTAATTATCTCTCGAACTAAATACTTCGCTAACGCAAACTGTCGTGAGCTTCTCAATGTAGATTCAGTCCATGTACATTCCACTAGTGTTTATCTAATACTTTTGATATCAGTTAACAGTACTGAATACGAGGAACTTTATTACCACACCTGGGTTGGGTGGGTACATTCTTCGAGTGTTGTACACACAAGCGCATGAATCACAGCTACCGGTTGGCGTAATATTTGAGGCATTTGCAATGAATGATAGGGCTTACGAGATAATTATTATGTGTAAATAATGTGATCTCGATGTTTGTTATGAGTTGCAGGATGAGCGTTGTTTCTCGAGTGTGTTTTTCATTACACTCACGTTAAATAAATAATTATTCGGTGTTTATTGAAGACAACGTACGTGTAACTGCTTACACAATAGGTTTGCGTTGATGACTAGCAGCTAAGCATTCAATGAGCGGTTATCGCGTGAGTTTTCACTCCGGAAACTTAACTTTGTAATTAATTAATTAATTACAAAGTAATTTTGGGTTTATTTTTGGATTAAAAAATATTTTATAACAAAGAGCAAACGGCTCTATTTAGGTTGTTAGATTGAAAAACATTGTGGGCTGTAGAAATGATGGATGATAGGATTCAGGATGACGTCAATCATGGAATTTGTAAACGCTTATTGTGTTAGCGAGTTTTGCTTATATAATATTTTTTTCATATTGCAGAGTTTCAACAGTTTCGTACAGTGAGTGGCCTGAATGATCTGTTGTTTACCGTCAGTAACTGTACACGTCGTGTGTTTTAATTGTAATCGTGGCTACAATTGCGTTTAATGAGTCCTGAGGGTTTCTAATAATTCACTCGTTATATTTATTGTGTCGCCTGTTTATTTAGAAACTTTTAAAAGATTCTACTTTTAAGGAACAATCTATATCGGGTGAAAATACTTTAAAAATTGTGTTACCTAATTAAAACTAAGTCTATGTTTACAGCTGACCTTTTTGTAGCTCGAATTTATTAATTAAAAGTTAACACGCCTTAAGGGAGCTGGCGCGATCATATTAAATATTAATGTTAATAGTTTAAGCATCTTTTTCACTAATAGATTATTCCAATTTCACTCACCTAATAACGTAAACGTATTATTTGTTGAAGTTTCTAATGAGCATAATAACGCTATGGTCATTATTTGTTATTACCTAAATATATGTTTACTTTATTTAATTTATTTCTACTTACTTATGTACCGTTTGCAAAACCGATTTAGTTGTAAAAAATATAATTGCTTATTGTAAACATCCGGTCACTGACTCGCGAGTTGTCAAACACGGCTTTACGGATAGTTCGACTTGGTCGCCTTCACCACCCACATATTATTATGATCGCGTTGGGCTTTACGAATGTTCTGCATACAAAGGATGTCCCACTGATATTGGCGACGCATAACGCATAGTTTACCTGCAACGCTGAACGGAACATGTCGCCGTGTTCCATCAAGTCGTTGATCTTCCTCACGGCCTGCTCTACCGACGCCTTTGGATCCATCAGCACGCTCTCCGCCAGATCCAACCATTCCCTCACCGGCGCGGGCACAGCGCCCGGCGACGCCTGTCTCCTTACGAACTCGATGAAATGTTTATATAACGATTCAATTATCTGCAACTTTTCCGTCGCCTTGATCCACTGCCAGGTGTCGAGCGGAGGCCGCGACGGACGCGGCAGTGTTTCCATTTGGTTATCGAACGACACAAAAGCCTTTGTTAGTTCCACATCGCCACCGAGGCCGGCTTCCCTCCACAACGGGTCTGTCACGTTCTTCCACAGCGTACCCTCGAGCGCGTAAAATGTGCTCCGCAAATGGTCGACGGGGCTCGAGTTGTCGGCGACCGCGACCGCCAGCAACGCAACGAGCGTTGCGAACCGCATGTTGTGAAAGTGAAACGCTTCCCGCAGCGGTTAGAAGCGTACTGAATAGTGACGACGGCCCAACGGGCGGAGGGGTCGGTCGGTCGAGCGAACTGGTGTACGTAGGGCTGTCGGGCGACGATATCGATGATGCGCTTCTACGTTCTCTACATTCAGTCCGATGGTCATATTACATCCGATGATACCATTAGTTGTGCTTGGTGAAAGAATTTGATCGTTACTGAAGAAACTTCAAGACTTTCATTGTACTAACATTGATGCTATTTTGGTTTAGCTAAAATTCAATCCGTTTTTTGAATTGTTTAAAGCAGTGTGGTTACATTTATCAACTATTTGTCTATCATTTTTTATATCTTGCTTTTTAATCACGTTGAGTCGAGCCCATAACACATCAATGAATAAATATCGATGTGTAGTGTAGTAATGATTGGCTACATTTTTTTTGCAAATTTAGTCGAAGATATCGTATGTGATTTATCGATAAAACTTTGCACGTACTTACACCACTATTGGCTCGTGTGTTAATATTGTTAACTCAGTGCAATCTTAGCGCTGCGATTGTTGTGAATCTTATTACCGGACACCAAGGTCGGTTATAAACAAACTCGTTTCTCATGTTACATTCGGCGCGTTAACGTTGATGATTTGTCGGTTGCTCGTATTCAGACAGCTGACACCATCAATCGCTGTGTAATCCGTCACAGTTGTGCACTGTGCAGCGAGGGGTCGTTATGAAATGCGTCAATATTATTGTCTCAATCATTTGGGGTGGCGTTCAGAAAATATGACTTTGATGTATATATGTATGCATATATATAGATTATAAACGTAAAATCACGCCTGTAATCCCCGAAGTAGTGAGCAGAGGAGTGTAGTACACTTCCACGTTTCATTAGTTACGTTTACGTCCCAATATGGAATAGGTTGTGAGCCTATAGCTATACTCCGGGCACGAATCCAGGCTTGGAGGCATTATTAGAAAACTCCAATAGTGCCCGATCCGGGATTTGAACCCAGGATCTCTTGATCGGCAGTTACGCTTGCAGCTAACACGACCAACGAGGCAGTCAATATATTATATTTACTTTTACTTTGTACTATTAGACATACTGTTCCTCAGTTAGTTTGTACCATTAAATTACGATTGTTAAGACATAAAATAAATAAATAATCAAGAATTTTAACATAGTACTTGTCATAAATATGGGACAGAGTATAAATTTAAAAAACTATGTAAGTATATGTATTTCTAAAGGGTTATGTGAATCTATCGATATGGTCGTATTGACTCTCAAATATTAAGCGGACTATAAAGTTATTTTAATTGGTATTCACTCGTCCGCCGCCCAGCCCGCGGGTCCCGTTAATCCGTTGCTATTCAACGTCATACTACGCTACAGTACATACTTAATTGCATCGAGGGGACTCAAACGGGGCAATGCACTGCAGTGAGGGTGGTAGGGGGAAGCGATCGTAAAACGACCCCATTGAAAACGTCAAACCTTATTCAATGTATCGATGTTAAATTGTTGTCGAGTTTGAAAATTTTTGTTTTCTATTGGATATTGATGTTTTAGAAGTTTATAGCCCTTACCTTAACGTACAACTTAATGTACGTTACATGTAACTGACATACACTGAGTTATACTATTTTTCGAGGTTACATAAAAATATACAAGTTCCATTTCAACAAGACATTTGCTAGTGAAAGTGTGCGAATCGTTATAATAAATCAGTCCTCAACCTGGCGTTGTGCGAGCGAGAGGGTACATTTGCGACACGTGACGTCACGAACGCGGACTCCCGTGCCCCGCATAATAAACCATTATTATAATGACGTCTACGTACCTACAAATAATACTACCAACACTATTTATATTTGAACATTTTTTTTTTGCTAAACGTGGTAATAATGTTTTAAGAGTATATACTGTAGGTGACATTTTCTAAGGTAAATCGCTCGGTGCATTTTTTCGTCCTCAGTGAGTATAATGAAGCTTCGAAAGAAGAATTAATGTGAAACTATAAGTTAGTTACATATTATATATGTAAATATTAAACCATGTATTTTTATGCGGATTCGAGTCTGGTAGCGACACACGATACGCCAATTGTGTTTGTACCAACAATGTCAACACAGAACATTCAGCATTGGTTGAAAAGCTGGTAGGTACAAGTGGGGCATCGGAGTACGATTACAACGTGTAGTCGAGTTCCTCCCGCCACTGCGAACCTGTTTGTCTCATCGGGAGTAATTCCGCGTACTTTGATGGGTACGTACTTGTGCGCCAAATAATGAGTTCCGTACATCGCAGGTACGAATCCCGCTCATCGTCTCTCGATAAGAGAAACAATGGGGACTGTATTGTTTCTGAAAAGTCCAAATGAAACAAATAAAATACTTTTGGCTTCCCGGTAAATATGTTAGATAACTTATCTTTAATTTTAAGATAGCAAAGTGTATATGAACACCATGGCATCTGTTCTTTTTGTCATTCAAATATTGTATGCTAAGTCTTCAAATATGTTTATTTTGTATATAACAATAATTCATCGACGTTTACGTATATTAACTTGTATTATTATGGCAGTATTACGTATTATTTCAACGTTATATCGTCACGCCAGACCCCTTACGAAGCAAGCACCAGAGCACTAAATACCGAATATTCTTCCCGTTTCGTCTAAATTCATACACGCAAGCCAATCTTAATAAACTTTATTTTAATATATGACAGTTAAAACATAAGACATTACATATAATTATTATCGACATACCCAATATTGTATTGTCGCATCCCTGGACGCCAGTTTTAATTTCGAACTCTCAGCGAAATGCGTCGCGTAGTTTTTGCGCGATGTGCAAATGTACGAAAGGACGGAATATAATTATTTTGCTGTCTCTATGTTTATTACATTAAATTTTGATGTTTACGGGACAGAAGTTTCACCTCATATTTACGTCATGTTTCACATCCACATTCAAGTTTCGAACGTCCATTCTGATGTTTAGGAATTTTATCTATCTAACATAACTGGTGAAACGTGGGGTACTACAGGTCATCTTATTGCGTACCGTTCGGGGTAATATGTGATTTATGTTATTAATCGTATATACTACAATATAGTAAACCCTTTGTTTATTGGGACGTGCAAATCACTAGGACGTGGCTAATCATTTCTTGTTTATGTTTTGTAAATATGAATTATCATATTTATTATTAAATAAACATCAAGATGTCTTTAATTTGCAACATAAGAGCCCGTGCACGCTGCTTTTTAAAATTATATTTGTTACATTTTCGCCGTTTAACGTTTATAAAAATTTTGAGCTGCATTGTGACTGAAAGCTGTAATACATATACATACATAATATATTTTTTTATATGTAAGATGTATATTTCAATCATCATTAATTACATACATATTAACATTAAACATATATCACAGGGTCCAATTACGCCTTCTAGCACTAGTTCGTACGGGCGTACTAGGATGTCCGCTCCGGTTTGAATCATACGCATTAAAAGTTATCACAGACGATGCTATAATATACACTAATATACAATGCTATAAAAATATTACAGTAAACTACCACAGATGGTATGAACGCTATGATATATCTTTCCGTTCATTTTCTGCGCAATAATACTTATTGCTGTATCGAGATATACATATATATACCGAGATATATGCTACATGTGCTCACATATTTTGACAACGAAAGAAAGAGATACATGATGTAGTTAGTACAGATTGCCTCGTTTTATTGGATCCTTCTAATTTGAAATTTCTAGCTGGCTTGCTTGCTTGAAGTCTGGATTTGTGCCCGGTGTATGGAAATAGGCTCACCACCTGTTCCATTATGGGACGGAAACGTAATTAGTTAAGTGCGGGGTGTACAGACTATACTCCTCTGCCTACCTCATCGAAGATTACGGCCGTGAAGTTACGTTTATATTTTCAGGTGTGCGGCACCCGTGCATGCCTAAAGAAAATATATTGTAATTTAAAATATATTTACGATATATTTTTTATATTATTTGATACATTGCCGTCTGTGAGGTCTTTTATACTGAGTGCATCACTGGAGCCAACGATCAGGGCCTTAACTATAATAACAATACAACGGACCTACTATAACTAGACCTAGACCTACTATAACTATAAGGTTATTGGATTTAGTATGTATTCAAGTAACGCCTAATTGTTTACGTTTTCTTATGTGATTTCTAGAACCTTCTGTACAAATTCCTTAATAAAGTAGTTCGCGACGCAAAGCGTTCTACTGTCTCCCCCGTTTAACGACACGCGTCAAATAGGTCATGGATACGGACGGGTCTTGACTCATCTCGAGTTAGTCTGATTTATTTACCCAAATAATTTACCTAACCTTTAATTATCGCTGTCGGTTTTTTGGCCTTCGGACAAACCCTTTTATTTGAATGACAGAAGAAAACGTTTCTTTACGCTAGTATACTACAACAATATATTATACAGCGACTGACGATCAAGAGGTCCTGGGTTCGATTCCCGGGTCGGGCACTATAGAATTTTTCTAATTTAGATTTTCTA
>DWTO01000339.1:0-22553 GCA_018244755.1 Jemadia pseudognetus
GCGAGCGCGTCGGTTCTGTAACCTGTAGGGCTGGGGATATTTGCAACTCGGTCTGTCTGCCTCCGCGATGAGCGCCGTCACGTGGCCGTGTAGCAATATATTGATACACTATTGGACTATTATTTCATCGTATAGCCAAACTACTTAGTAGAGCCGTCATGACATGTGACGGTCAGAATGTGAGAAACAGTAATTACGTTGTTGTACGTACTCCGACCGTCTGCTCCGATTGTATATAATTATATTTTGTGGACTTTATATTTTATCAATAATGTTCGTTATTAATACCGAATAGGATATTATACATTAACAATTCGTTTAAATATCGTTATTATTACTCATCATTCCACAAAACTTTATTTTCTTGCAAAATGTAATGAACTCTTTTTTCTAAAAAAAAATTTCTCAGGATTCAACATATTTGTCTATACACGCTACTGTAAATAAAACATTTATATATGGTCTTGCGGTAGGGAGTTTCATTCGTAAAACTTATAATTGAGAAATAATACTTAAGCAAATTATCTATGATAAGTAATAGTTCTTGTAATTGTATTACGGTAGTGTACTTAGGTATATTTGTTATTTATCGACTTGTTCCATTCAATATTCCCGTGTACTCAACTCAATTAGGTATGTACGTGTCATGTCAGTATTACGTAATCAATGTATTCTTGTGTTAACATTAGAATGAAGCATCTTTGAGTCGGGGAATTTTAAAAGCATAACATATATTTATTTTCTGTGACATGCTGTAATAACGATTCCTCTATATGTGTTTATATATAAGTAAAGTAAAACTTTAGTTTCATTAAAATGAGGTAAGACCAGTTTTGGGAGTGTATTGCAACCAAATACCATTGAAAACAACAATAATGTTATAAAATACTTAGTATTATTTCATGTTCGTCGCCGTCCCTCTAAACCGCTCGAAACCGATAACCCCGAACTACACTCGCACAATGACTTACTCGCGTTCCCTTCAGCCAGCCCTCGCTGTGGACATTAACTGGGATACTGTGTAAGCACTAGAGGACTCTACTGTTGTACACGTGCCGTGCGACGTGTCGTGAGGTGACGCTGTGCGGTCGGCGTGCGAGACAGTGATACACGTAGAGGGGGGCGCCACGTGTATGGGGGTCTACATATTGTACACTGAAGGCTCCCCGCCTACCCCGTTTATAGTAGTAATACAGTTGCACGCGCCTGCGACTGGAATGACCATTTCCCACGTAGCGCGCTGTTTATTCGTAGCTTTGAGTGAACTACAGCTCGGTACTACTTTTAGCTTATTTCTGTTGTTAACAAGTGTCGTTGTGCAGTTCACGTCCACTACTAAAATGTTAGTGTTCAATCGTGTACATAATGTCTTCAAAATAAAACATGGTACAAATCGCTCGCTCGAGCGCCATTGTCGTGTTTATGTATTGTACGTTGAAGGCCTAAGTGAAAGGAAATTAAAATCACCATGTATGGTAAAATATGTTTAATAACTATTAATGAATAAAAAAATATAATGTAATACTTACGCACAAGATAACTTCATATTTTTGCATTTTCGTAAGATTTATCTAATAAGATGTACATACGATATACAAATGAATTAATATACGTACATACATTATTAAAGTTGTTTTCATTTTTCATTAATTCTTGTGTTACTTCAAAGCATGAGTCAGTGAGAGCCACAGTTCATGACGACATACCTACAAGTTGAACTCACGCATACAAGTTATGTACGTACGGCACTGTCATTGTTATGTAATGTGGAATATTGAAGCTTTATACAACCAGTTACTTAAATCTATTTATTACATTTAATGGTAAGACGCGACTGCAAAGCGAAGAGTGTTGGTGGCAAGTATAAAAAGGACTAAATAATATTTCTTACTTTGACTACATTTAACCTTATCCACTTACAAAATCGTCTATTAAATATGATTTTTGAAACAACAGCTGTACCAGGCTCAATTTTTATGTACTTGCTCAATAATTGACTCTATGAACACACTTTAACTAAGTACATGTAATGAGACTTAATATTTTATACCAAAAGTATTTTATATACGTATCTATTATATGAAATAAGAGTGAGGGTTGATGGAGCGTTAGCGATCCGTAGCTGAACGCCGTGCACTCGTTCAACGAACTATTACAGGTACATGCGTGCTCAAGCAATGCATGTCAATGCGCGTACTGCCAGTACGCATCCATGTTCCCTTTATTGCACGCGCAGAACCACCACATACCGATCATAGCGCCAAACATTATGTAACAAAGCTACTAGCCGTAAGGGAAGTAAGCGCTGGTGTCGCTCACAGCAACAGCGAACGCGCCCGCGACTGCGGTCCGGTCCTAGACAACTGATAATGGCACTAATAGTAATCCTGCCGCCGCGCGGCTCGGCCCTCGCACCTGTGCCGCCCAGCGACGCCCAGCGACACCCAGCGACACCCAGCGTAGCGGACCGAGCACGTCTGGCGTCGTCGTGTCCAGACTAGTATAACGTTAATCAAATTAATAAATAGATAAGTGTTACAGTGTATTAAAATACAGTCTTGAATATATTTTCAATTCGAGATACAACGATATTATAATTCGTTCTTAAAGTCTAAAAGAATATCATAATACTATATACACGTCGCACTTATATAAATATTGACTTTATGGAAACTATCCATAAGATAAGCTATAATCATGTGAAACAGGAAACAGGTGCTTACGAGGGTGGAAGCAGCGGGTGGCTACGTCAATTAAGTACTCATCGCTAATAAACATTATTGTTATCGCATCCAAACATACATTTACAATACAATCGTAATTTTGTTACCGAACACAAACGTAAGTTTGTTTGTATTTTACAAATACAATCGTCGTAGTGTTTCCTCTCAATACATTTATTTTCCCACTTATTGAATCCATACAAAATATTTTGAATAACTTGTACGATTGTGTGTTGAGTGTGTTACTCGTTAGCTTTAGGGTTCCTAAGCACCAGAGCGACCTGGCCGGCCGGCAGCGTCTTGAGAGCGGCCCACGCCTGCGTGCGCGTGAGACCTTCCATCGACTGGCCTCCAGCGGAGAGCAGTTCGGCCCCGACTATTACTCTACCACTTTGTGCCGCGGCTCCACCTGCAATTACACATACTTCATTTATTGATATATGTATATATTAATATTCAGGAAACTTTAAGCATGACATTATGGCGTTATTAATTACATAAAACGATTCATTATTAATAATTACGTTTTTATAAAAACGGGCACATTGAACTTCCATTAAAATAAGTTTTGTATGTACGTACATACCAATATCCCAAGTTTTGTTTATCAGAACGCCACTAACCTGCGAATAGTTTCTTGATGGTAAGTGGACGGTCTCCGTTGGGCGAGTCTCTGCCGCCGTCCAAGCCGAATCCTAAGCCGGCTCCTCCACCAGCCTTTTCTAACAATACAGTCACTATGGGACTAGTAGCATTGTTGTCCCTTACATCTGTGCCCGCGTCCACGTGGCTATCTTTCGACTCCGCTGAAAAGCCAAAAAAACAGGTATTTACATATGATTGTAGCCGGCCAGGTCGTAGCCTATACATTAAGTTTAAAAATATTACTGTACAACAATAATCTCACCTGTTTCAGAGCCGCATCGAGTCGCATTAACGGTTTTTGGAGCTTCATCTACAACTTCTATGACCACCTCTGATCGTTGTTCCTGTAATATTATTACAATTGTATAGGTACGAGTACGTTGTATAATGTTCTACATATAAAAAGTATGTATAAATTTACGCCCTTCTTAGGCATCTCGCATGCATCACTGTGCATAAATAAATACTTTTTTTGAATAAAAATAACTCGTACAATTTCAAATTTCACAATAAAATATGTAATATTAATACAGCTTATTTATTGTAAGTACCTACACAGCTTAATTGTTGTTGTGAAATATCATTTTAAAGTAAATTGATAAGTGACGATGAATCGAGCATATAACTCACTAATGAAGTTCACTTACTTAAACTACATGCAATAACATTTCAACAAATTCGGTTCAACGGATATGGAATGTATACCTTCAGAATAGTAACAGACTGTGCGTGTGTCAATCCGGACATAGTGTTTCCGTTAATGCTTCGAATCTTCGCGCCGCGCTCGAGGCCGGCTTGTGCCGCTACACTGGCAGCGAGCACGCGGTGCACCTACAATATTAAATAGACTCAATAATAGCCGCAGTCATATTGTTGAGCACAATATATTTTTTTATCAAGTCATGTTTGCTTACCGTTACATCCTTAGCTTCACAATCGGTACCTCCCGCCAAAATAAGACCAACACCGGTTCCTGCTCCTCGTTTCAGCTTTACAAAACGCGTTGAAACTTGATCTTTGCCTTCATCCTTGGCATTTCTATTAAATGATAATGAAGGGTTTTGTACATTACTTATTACAAACGATTTGCTGTTTTCCGGTATATTAGAATCCTTGTGCCGGGATCTCTCATTATTAGAAATAATATCCTTTTTACTGATGCTTATGTTATCTACTTTCTTATATTCTACTTTATTTTTGTCCATAGACGATGTTGAGTTACTATTACAATTAAAATTATCAAGTCCAGCTTTTTTAATCTCTTTGATTATTTTATCTTTAATAAAATTAGGCGCATCTTCTACTTTTATAGGTTCTGCAGTTATTTCATTTGGTTTGTTTTTATTTGAATTGCTTAAGTTTCTCTTCAATCTTGTATTTTTAAGTTCAGTTTTTCGTTGTCGCATTTTGACTTCACTATCCGAGTCAGAATCAGAATCAGCTATAATTTTGTTGCGTCGTCTGTTTTCACCTTTATTTGCTACAGCACTCACGGAAGATGTGAGTGTAGAAAGGCGTTCAGACGTTTTATGCGTTGGACTGGACGCTCTGTCATAAGACTCGTGCGAGAACTTAGTTTCAACAACAGGTGATTTTAGCTTCATATCTCTGCCACTTCTGCATTTGGCAGAAGCTAAAATATTCCTCCTATTAATCGTGTCGATATTATAGGTTTTTGAAACTTTTCTCTTATCGGAGTCAGTCACAGAACTTTCTAAAGAGCTACAACTTGCTTGTGACCCGGATGTAGCTGCAGAACCTGCAGACGAACTAAAAGATATGTTTGTGTCCGAAGATAAGGATCGACGCACAGGACGCTTCATGTATCCCTCATTCTGTTTCTCAGTCGCAGAAGATTTATTTGCCACGTCTGTTTTTACACATGCATATGATGTATAGTTTGATATTCTGGGAGATAAGCGTGAACTGTCCGATTCTATAGTATCCAAAATTTGCATTGGAGATGAAGCCGAAGATCTATAACTAGATTGCGTAGAACTCATAGCGGAATCATTGTCACTATCAATTATGTCTGTTGCTGTACAAATCTTAATCTCAACATTTTTATATTCATGGATGTCGTTTAGAATTTTTTTATTATATTCTTTGATAGGATTGGTGTTAGAAAACAGTGATTTTGATGGATCTAGTGAACTTCTTATTGATTGTGATAAAAGGGATTTATTGTTAAACTTATTAAGTGTATCGACTTTATCTGTAAATTTTCGTTCTGGTGTAGATTCCTTTGACATAGACGATGGTGTATATACTTGTAAAGATTTCCGTTTAAAGGCAGGTGAATACTTAGGAATATTATTTGGTAGAAAAGAAGTTTTCCACTTTGTGTCACTAAGAATAATTGGTTTGGGGGTAATATTGATCTTGTCTTCTTTTTTGATAATATTATTTTGATTTAGTTTTTGAAGGAACGTTTTCGATAAAGAATCTTGAACCTTAATTTCGGGTAAATCCACTATAGGAGCTTGCACTTCTGGTATTACTAAACCTCTTAATTTAGACATGGATTTTTTCCTTTGCTCTATTAAATATTCCAGGTTCGACTTATGTGTGGAGATATTTTTTTTGGTACTGTCATCGCTTATACTGCGAGTGTGATAAGGAGGTCGAACAAATGATGAGTCCACAGACGATGGCAGTATCGTCGTGCTGCCATAAAATAGAGGCTTATTCGTTATATCAGATTTTATATAGCGATCTGTTTTTAAATCCGTAACGGTATTTTCCAAGGCCCCAAGTACTTCTGGTCTTTCTGAATGTCGTTTGTAAGAACGAGGTGTTTCATCAAGATTATCTTGGGATTTCGTAAGGCGTCTGTCTAGAGATGATGCCTCTGTGTAATTATTGATGTAAGGCGCCGAACTTTTCCTTAGAGTCGAGTGTGTTCTGGTTGGAAGTGTGCCACACTTATCCAAACGATCCGAAGAAGCAGCAATGTCTGTTGAAAACATGGCAATTTTGTCTTTGACGCTAGCCTCACTTCGTGCATCTTGAATTCTTGACATATAGGAGAATCGAGGCCGAGTAGTCGGCCAGCCGGCTGGAAGTCTTGGTGGCAAGCGTGTCGGCAGATCGGGACTTTTTTCAATAGCGTCTGAGGGAGTTTCCACACCGTCTGGAGGTTGTCGGGGGCAAGTCGGTAAAGGTGTTTCATCGTTTGATAGGCTCTTGTCTTCGACATCGCTTTTGTTGACTCGATCTGAAATTAAATAAATAGTGACTTTAAAAATCTAGTTGAATATAATACTTCGGAATTTTTTAAATTTTATTTGATAGTTTTCTGAGCCTCTGTATATATATTACTATCAATACGAACCTGTATACATATTAAATACACATATTATTTCATTGGAATAGCTTGTATCAACTAGTATCACTTACTATAAAAAATATTTAAAGCTAAAGTTGTTTAAGTAAGTTAATTTATAGTTCGGTGACAGGAATTGTGCAAGCAATTTAGTCATTTGGTGCTGAGACGGCGTGAATCATTACCTACATATCCTATTACAATTGACCAATACATTGGCGAACGAGATGCGTCATGTTTTCTATGCTACGTAAATCGCCATCAATATTATATGTAAAATTATCTAATGAAAAGTCAAGGAAAGTACTTATAATACTTCGGTTACAATAAAAGTTATCGGAATTTGTCATTTACGTAAATATGTCTAGTTATTCTGTGGCAATAAAGATGATATTACATTTTTAATTCCGTTAATTTTGCTGTACACAAAATTGATTAACCAAGAGTAGACGAGCGAGCATGCAAGAAGATACTTTCGCGTCATGTAACGTGACGTAAGAAGAATACCTTGTCTTTCTTCTTGAACAGGGTGTAAACATCGAGTCTGTCGTATTTTAATCACGCTGACGGTTCTGACGTCTATCACTATCACATTTTTCCTATACATTTCCTTTTTTAACAATTTAATTTTAGCAAAATTTAATATAAAAATCACTATAATGTTACCACAATAACGGTACATACGCAAATACATAAGCTGGGGAAGTTACACGCCTGCAGGCCTGGCGCACGTCGGCTTGTTTAGACAAGTGCTGAGGCTGCTGAAATTCAGTTACATTTTTGAATTACGTATTTTGCTATCTCACAATAATTGTACTGATACATATTTGGGACAAATGTGTTGAATACATTTGTTCAGTTGCGAAAATAAGTTGAGGACATGTCGTCCGCCGCACACAATACGCGTATACGAGCATGTGTGCATGTACCGCGAGCTAGAGGTCGTACGTATCTTACAAAATCGCTCTAGAACAGAGTCATTTGCGTTAATAGTACACAAGTTTCATCGGATTTCATTTAACTCTGTTATTTATAACTGACTTGCTATGTTAATTTTACCCTCTCATTATGTAAGGAGATCCGTTTTCAGCAGTAAGTGTCGAGGGAAAAATATAATATATGCTATGTGTTTTTCGTAAAAGAAGAAAACTAAAGGAGGGCATTCTATAAGGGAAATCGAAAAGCGTAAAAGTTTTCACGGATTTTTTTTACAGGGAAATTTTAATCGCGCATGGTTCGATCTGTTCCTATGCAGTGTAACATCCTGCGCCTGAATGCACGTGTAGTACGCTTGCGGCATCGCGCATGCTTACAAAATACACAAACACTGTAAGGAACTGAACAGTGCTAGTTCTTAGAACTTGGCAGCGGGCAGGGGGCACCTGCCGCTGGCGACGCCGGCGACCAACTCGATGCTTTGCTAGAACAATGTCAACCGCCATTGTGTACACGAACGTGTGACGCTCTCGATTCCACTTTGAATTCTGTTTACAATAACTCCTTAACACCGCCCTGTAAGTTTCCCTTGATGTAGGTAACTACTTGATATTTAACTAATTGATTTCAGGATATAAGCTTTCATAATTTTAAATTAGCATTTACTCAATAGAGTAAGACATTTCGCCATTAATAGTTTTTACAGGCAAATATTTTTTTCAAGAACAATTAAATATTTTACATATCACAGAAGAGTAATTATAATTTATCGATTACAGTAATCTATATACGGACCGTGAAGCGATATTGAGCGCCGCGGCAATCTCCTCGCGTCCAGCATTGTCAAAACTTAAAAATCGCGGCGTCGAAAGTTATTTGGACCGATTCATAATATTACACTTTCGTTCACGAAACTTGTTTCGAGTCAAGTTCATTCATGAAAACTTACTTTCATCGAGTTGGAAAAAAGTATACAAAACAATGGCACTGGCACAGCACAGGACAAGAAGTTCACTCTGTCGGGTCACAGAGTGACGTCACTGGGGGAGAAAAAAGGTACGGAGCGAGTATGCGGAACATTTCCATTAACGAGCAAATAACAGTTATTTAAGATAGGGCGGCGCGCGGTGCGTGGTCGTCCGCTGAGCGGGCACGGCGCACGGCGACGAGCGGCGAGCGCGGAGCCGCCGCGGCGGAACGCGATGCACTGAGTGGCCGCGGACTTGCAGAAATTTGCAGCGTCGCCGCCCTTGACGGGGGCGTTGCTCCGAGCCAGGGACGGACGCTGAGCTGCGCACGCGACTCCCCTGCGTAACTTGGCGCGAACCACCAATGAAAACTCTTTTTCTTCAGGTCTAGCTTCACGCATACAATGGCCTTCCAGAGCGGTACAATGTTCCACGAAAAGCTTCAAATTACATAGTAAAACCAGCGATATAGTATGTTTATGTAAATGGAAATGTGAATTTACTAAATATTTAATCGAGTATATAACACTTCAATCAGACTTTCTTGTTATAGGTACATGTACGCACAAAGCCGGTGTATAGCTGAAGGTCTGTAGCAGAAATGAGGTTATTTTCGTATTGATCTCGCATCTCGCTAAGCATCGATCAGTAAATAGGCTACTTGAAGTGCGAAGGCGTCGGAGGGCGGCGACCGTTAGCGCGCCGTGGCAGCCGGCGCTCGCGCGCTGCAGATGTCAGGGTCGCGGCGCCCCGCGGCCGCGCCGCTCTACTTCAACTTTTACAAATTTTTAGTCAAAAGTGCAATTTCATTTTATAAACGAAATTGAATAAAAAAGTTTCTGTGAAGCGTTTGAACTGTCTTTTCTTTTCGTTTTATCGACACGAGAGCTCGCAGCGCGGTCTGCGCACACAGATGACGTCGCTGCGGCCGCGGAGGCTGGAATGCCGCCTGGCCCTCCGCCGCCGCCCCTCACTATCCGGACGCGGCCTTTAAACCGCTCCGACGTGTTCGCAGAGTTGTTTGCACATTTTTTTACATTCTTGTCCCTTATTAAATTCTTTTTTAGCCGCCACAGTAGGGCTCTAGGCATGGAATGGAAACTTCTTGTGAAAGTAATAATCGCTTATACATATAGGTACCTAGTATTTTTAAATGACAGGCTTGGATGGATAACATGCTACTCTATTGATCTAAGATTTCAGTAAAGATCACGTGTGTAGTGCGTATAATGAGATGATAAATAAGTGAGGCTCGTCTTTCATTTTTTTTAACGGATTATTAACACTTCACTATAACTTAAACAGTCTATATGCTTTTATAAACCACAATAGATCGACGGACACAAATGATGTACCTACTTAATTATTCACACAAGAATGAAACTCATCGAAGCCTGAGCAATAAACGAACCTACTCACCGATTATTCAGGTACTCACTAAACTAAGAACGAAACTATGAAACAGATAAGTGAAAGAAAGTGCAATCGATTTCACTTTCAAAACTAAATTAACTTTCTCCAGTGACATGTCTTACGCAATGCAGACAAGATAAAACATAACCGCAACATTCGTATCTTGTATTTAAATGTAAAGGTCGTCGGGTTATATCGACGTACCTCAAACTACTCTAAACATCAGCTCCGACTATCGAGCCGCGTTTGACAGTAAGTATTCGTCGCTGCCTACGCCAGTTCATTAAAAAGTTTTAGCAAGTCGAGCGGATGAATGAATGCAGGCACAATAAAGAAGAAATAAGTTTTGTACAAAACCACTTTTTCTTCATCCGCTTCATACTAATGAATGATTTTGAGCGCAGTGCACACACAACACATGTAAGTATAAGTTGTATACGCATCGCAAATAATGTTTTAACGACCGGCTACTGAAATCGGTTACGTCCCGGAATTGAACAATCCAAATTACACGAAATGTCATAAGACCCCATGAAAACTGTTGTTCAAATTGTAACTCTATATTTTCTACTGTAAAACACAACTTACAACACACAACAAACTTTACGAAAAAGTTTTGTCTTGTGTCTGTTTAAAACAATTCCAAGATTTCAAATTAAATGGTAGGAGGATAAAAAATAAAAATCTAAGAATACGCATCGAAATATTCCTGTTTTGTTGGGCGGCGGCGTGATTGGATTTACAATTAGAGAACGCTTGTATACTTTATTTTTACCACCATCATAATTAGTACTTTACACATCACTGTCACTCATCGACGTAGTCATAGTCATCGCTACATCACCCTGTGCACCGCTCCACCGTCTTACACCAGTCTCCTCTCTCCATGACAAGTCCATACCTCCATACTCGTATCCTACGGCTGAGATCCAGTTCAGGTCTAATATCAAGGTCATAATAATCTTCACATTTCTTAGAGGACATTACGGGGGATATAACACACGTTCCCCGAAGAGCAGAGGAGTCTAGCCCTGCCCCCACCCCTACTTTCCCACATGTAATAAGGGATGACTCTTCGTTAGTACTGGGAATTTCAAGTTAGGAAATCCCTGAAAAGTTTTGTCCGATAGAGTCTAGGGCTTCTTGTTCAGCAGCCTCGCCTGTAAGCACTAAAGTAACGAGGCAGTTATGACATATTTTTATTTTATTTATTTATTTCACAACAACAATTTATATTAGTAGATACATGGCTAGAGTCAGTTAGTTAGACATACACCTGTAGTATGAGGCTCCGCTCTTCAACAAATTACAAAAAAGTTATAGATAAATTACATAAGTACAAAAATATGTTATAATTTATGTACTGTAAATACTCTCTGTGTGTGCGTCTGCGTGTTTGCGTTTGGGTGTGTGTGTGTGTGTACGTGTGTGTGCGTCTGTGTGTTTAGAAAAGTATGTAACTTCAACGTAACTTCACGCCTGTAATCTCCGAAGAGGTAGGCACAGGAATGCAGAACACTCCCACGTGTCATCGGTTACGTTTAAGTCCTATTATGGAATAGGTGGTGAGCCTATTGCCATGCATCGGGCACATATCCAGACTCCGAACCACTACAAAAAAATCTAAATTAGAAAATTTTGTAGTGTTTGACCCGGGAATCGAACCCGGGACCTCCCGATCGGCAGTCGCACCTGCAACCAACACGACCAACGAGGCAGTCGTAGAAAAGTTTGTACAAATTAATATCTATGGATGTTCAAGTTCTGCCTCTGTCCCCTTATAGAGTAGTGATTGCAAATGTTTTTTTAAGGCTGTTTTGCATTACAAATACATACGTCAACTTTAAATTTGTAGGTCTTTATTAATTCTATTGTATATTTGAGCAGCAGGTTTATTATAACGTAGGTACTTCAGCAAATGAAGTGTATGTTACGGGGATGTTAGCCACAATGTCATTCCTTCTCTTTAGTAAGTGATTCGGGTTGTATGTTAGGGTTTTATGTTTTTTTAGGATAGTTTGTTGTAAATAGATTTTTCTAACTGATAATAACTGACTAAACTAAACTGACCTTCTGTAGGATATCTCTTATTTTTAAAATACATGATTTTTATTAGCCCACGTTGAGCTCGCTCCAAGAGAATTGATTTAGTTTCCCGGCACAGCACCTCCCCAGACAGTAATGCAGTACCTCAGGACAGATCGTGCCAATGACAAATATATTTCTTTAATAATTTATTATGGGAAGATTTTTTTGAAATATTCGTTGGTACGACATTTCTCAAAGTGCGGAATATCCAGTTTAATTATGCAGCCCTGTTGTTCAATTTGAGTGTACCATGTCATTATCTTGTCTATTATAACTCCTAAATATTTAGTTTGTGTAACTTTATCTATTATTGGGCAGTGTGTTAATAGACAATGATGTGTATTGTCACAAATATGTACTTGTGTTAAAAATACAGAAGCATACGTATTTAGTTTTGTTTGTATTGAGAGTTGGAGATTAAGGCATTTAGTACTAAGGTCATTCCGACTGCAGCTTCTCATTATTATATATTGCTGATATTAACATCGATCCATTTAAAAAGTTTGCGGCAACTCCAAATTGCTCTAATCCGTATATTACGTATATGTATTAGAATTTCATCAAGCAATAATTACGCTACCAATATACATATATGTGAAAAACATAAATGAAGCTGGGATGTTGCCATTTCAATAATAATGTTCCTGAAAGCAAAAAGGAATTTCGTCTTCATCTCTTAATTACTCTTAAGTACTCTTACACAACCGACACCGCGAGGAGGTACGAACGCGTCGAGGAGCGCGCAAAAACCAGGCTTCATAATGAAACAGATGTCAACTGTCATAAAATGAAATTAAACATTGTGGGAGTAATGAACGTCCAAGCGGCTTTACCGATGCAAAGAGTCGTCAATCACTTTCAATCATAGAAATTGAAGTCGTGGCGTGCAGAGTGGAGGCTGAACAATGAGAGCTGTCGGCAGGCCGCCGTCGTTACTGCAATGGTCGTGCAGTGGAATTCCAACTCGCCTTACTTTCCACGCGGGAATTTATTTGTGAGTACCCTTTGTGATCGGATTGGCTTTGACATACAGCACAATATTTCCATACATTTGCAATTACCGCTAAGAGACATTACCGGGACTTTACATCAGCATGTTCGCGCAAGCTTCAGTTTCATATTCCATCACCACCTGGTAGAGTCGACGATATACATTTTTAGAATAGACGGTATCTTCTCCTTTACACTTTGTAATTACTATATCACAGAATTAAAACTTACGTTTTTAGAGCTTTTAGAGGTTGAAATGGCTCTACTTGGATATCGGTTATTGCCATTCGATTTTCGTATATATAACAAAAGCTGATATAGCTAACCTAAACGCTCGAAGAAAACAAAGCAGGAACTGCATTACGCCATGTGCAAGGAATGAACAGGTGCGCCGCGCGGCCGCGGCCGGCGCGCCGCGCGCCACGCTTTCACGGCCCGAGCACGCAAAAGCTCACACCGTGTTATACAACAATATATACGTATATAAATAGAATGCTATCAAATTAAAATTCCACGCGTTATTGCTTTGGCATATGACGCCGGTTAAGTAACGTTGAAAAGAAACTTTAATAACAAGCTTTGTAGAATGTACCTAATTACTGTTACAAAGTACAGATCGGTACGAATATACATACCTCTAGATAGTTATTATTTTTCAATTCGGCCTGCGTGTTAAATTTCCGTGTTTACTTTACGAATGTATGTATAATTTGGAGCTGGCTTATGAGCATCTCATTTCTTAGATGCATAATTTAAAATGAGCATATAATACGATAAATTGTTTGAAACAAAGCACCGCGCAATCATCAACTTTATGCAAAATATAATTTATTTTATAGAATTCTGATGAAACGGAGTAAAACGTAACATGACGCCTGATCTCCGGAGAGGTATGAGTACGTAGAAGAGTGTAATACACTTTTCAGTCAGTAGAGGGTGAATCTATTACCATACACACAAATCCTTCTGTTTCCACGTAATACTGAGTATTACATGGAAATAGCCACCCACACGCAAACTTTACACACAAAATGAGTGCTACTCATTACGTATTGGCATTGAGCCAGTCTGTTTATACGTACATTTATATTATAAATTCACAAAAGGCTCACCGTCCCAGAAGCTTCTCTCGAAGGACGACTTTTGTTTTATTGTCTCGTTCTCGGGGCTCGTTTTTCTGAAATTATCAAACAATATAACCATTAATGAAACATAGACAAACGACTTGTTGCGCTTGTATGTTTGGATTTGTTATACATTTTATTGTTCCGCGTCGGGCCGGAGTAAGAATACATCCCCCGACCTCGTGCCGGGATACAGGGTGTGGTACAGGCGACTTAGCCCGGCCCTGGCAGCCCGCCGTATGGCGCGCTCTGCCTAGACACAACTACATGCCCTGGCCGCCTGTGGGTAGCAGTGCAGACGGTGTGGGAAGCTTCAAGGAATTCAAGGTAAGATACTAGGCAAAAGAAGTGTGGGCCAAAGGAGAACATCTTGGCTCAAAAGCCTCTGCCAGTTGTACAATAAAAGCACCCGATCGTTGTTCCGTACGGTTGTGTCAAAGATTCAAGTCGCCCTAATGATCGCCAACCTTCAATGTCGAAGAAGGCACTCGAATAGGAAGATCTAATATGTAATTCGTAATCGTAAGGTAGCCGCCTCGTCGGTCGACTGGTTGCGAGGGCGCCTGTTCATTGAGAGGCGTGGGGTTTGATCGCTTCGTCGAGTACTATTGGGTTTTTTAACTATTCCGTGGTGGGATATATAATGTACGTAGAGGATCGTGCTACACTCCTCTGATCACCTCCTCAAGGAAATACAGCCATGATGTTATTTTGTATGTCAGTTAATAATATGATTAATTTCGTCGTAAGTTTAACGAAACTTAATTGCAGACAATAAGCAGCTGTGGGTATCTATGAAGTACGCTAGACGCATTAACGCGGCGCGACCGACGCGCTTTATTCACACCGCTGTTGGATTCATGTGTCCTTTAATAGTTCGTTCTGGTGCACCGGTGTGCGAGCGTGACGACGTGACGCGAGTGAAGAGTGCGGGAGAGCACGCTAGCACTTGGTACTGTGTGACTACTCTGTAGTGACATAATAATGGTTTTAGTTTGGCAAATAGTACTGTATACATCCGATGTCGTTTTCATTTTCAACAATAGATGAACCAAACTGGAAAAAAATTCCATATATTTATTGTTATATTTTTTAAAATAGAGATTTAATCAAGTGCGTACCTCCCTAATATCCTACAGAATTTTACGTTCGGTCAATACTCATTGGATATTGTGTTATTTAGTACTTAATATCACGCCTGAAGAGGAGTGTAAAACATTCCCACGTTTCACCAGTTACGTTGACGTCCCACTATGCAATAGGTGGCCAGCCTATTGCCATGCTCCGGGCACATATCCAGACTCCGAGTCACTATAAGCAGAGTTGTGTTAGTGTCTCGGATATCATAATATTACATAAAACATTTACGTATCATCACACTGGAGCCGGTGACAGCGATCAGAGATCTGGCATGATGACATAATAATAGTAATGTTATAGAAAATATTATTGTTAGTAAATAACCGCCATTCAGGAATGTTACACAATCGACGTACTAAAATGTTTTTGGCCGCAGCCGGATCTCACGACTCGCGCTCCGAGCACGCTAAAGGCCCGCGCCAGTTCGAACCGCCCGCCGCTGGTATCGACAGTATCGAGTCGCAAGTCGCAATATGCAAAACAGGACGGATGACTAATAGTAGTACAATTCTTCACCGCATAATGCCCGTTCTTAGCACACTAGGTACACATACATTACTTTAAAGGCTTCTTTAAGTGGAACGTTTTAAACACTCCATAATATAACAATACGTGTTCACAGGAGTTTTCCATTGCGCTCGTTTTGTGTCGTGTGAACGGCGAATACATTATAAGATGAGACAAAGAAGACGTACCGTTGTGATTTTATAAAAAGAGACGACTACTTTCTAACATTATAATACATGGGAGTCGCGAGTTTGTGTAAAGTGAAGATATCACCTTTAGCCGTACACGGGCAGCTGGAAAATTGTATCTCATTCAAATTAAATTTCTCTTTGATAAACCTAAGTGCATCATTTGGATTCAGACTTTTGTAAACGATATGTACCTAATATACTCGTAAAATGTTGGATGTCAGGTGGATAATGCTAAGTTAATGATATTTTTAAGATGATATAATTTTGAAAAGAAAGCAAACAACCGCAGACATCTTGATTACCGTTAAAGATGTAGGAAGCTTCATCAGGTTTCAATGAAGGATTCACACAGGTCAAGCGATACGGTAATTGGAATCCGTTAATGTTACATAGTTTAAGCATGGGAGCCGGCGTCGTCGTTCCGCCTGAAAGAACGAGATAGATACGAATGTCATCTCACACTTGCCTTGCCACATTATGTGCGGACCTTAACAAAGACTACAAAACCAGCCGACGTTGAATTTTCAACTATGTATATATGTATATGGATACTTACAATAATGAAAAAACCAATTTGACAGATTTGTACTGTATTTGTATTCTGTAAAGAAAGAGATGCACGCCAGGATTTGAACTCAACAGCTCTAGAGTGGGTGGTCGACTTTTAAAATACTACGAATTATTGTAGTTATGGTAAATTTCCAACGTAATATTGTTCTTTTATGATTTGTCACTTCCGTTGTATTTGTTAGTACAGGGTTCCAGCGTAGTTTTACTAATTAATTGAATAATAGAACTACTGAATACGCGGTACTGATACAAGTAGTACGCGCACAACACTCAGTACCGTAAAATTATCTTCTCATTGACGCATTCAACCACAACGACTGAACGAAACCACAGCGATTTAATGGATTGTGCTAACTTCAATTGTACTTATTGTAATTTATCTCTTGGTTGTACCTGCGGAGAGTCATTCGACCATTTTATAATCGCCATCAATTAATATCTATTTAAAGCGCAGTACAATGAAAATAAGGTTTTTTCAGAATATGAAAACGATGGTCCGAGTGTAAACTATTCGTTACACAAATACGCTACATTTATTGCATCATCACTATGAAGGGAAGTGCTATTCAAGGTTAAAATTTGTACATATAACTTATAAGTGGCAGACTCGTGCGACACCTGCAAACCCACTGCCAATTTCTACAACTGTGCTTGTTGAATTATAGTTAAATAGATGCGGTGGACAGACATACTAATATATCACGCGATGTTTGCCAACTTGGTCCTGAAGTTTATCAGTATATACAATCTGTCTGGTCTCAATACAACAATGCTATGGATATGGCCGATAGATGTGTAGTGACCAATTAAGACGAAGGTATTTTTTCATCCATTACTTAAGTTTCAAAAAGAAAACTTATATATTAGAAAAAAACAGAGTTAATAGTTAAAAACAATTAGAAAAAACTTATATATTGTAATAAATATCAACTTGACGTTCCAGTATATTGATGATAAATTACATGAATGAGTATTGACGGCTTTTGTAAATTCATACGCATACAATAGGAGATCGTTATGTTACTGCGTCAGAGCTGAGATAATTTTGCGGTAATACTCACACATAAATAGGTTGAATGTGCGCGCTCTCAACAGTTTTCGGAAAACTATTCACAATACTTCGAAATATTATGTACAGATAAGTACACTGTTCAGTGCATAACACTAACATACTCGTAAAGTAACTGTCATTAATGCAAACAAAATATATTGTTGGTTGTTTAATTTGTATTAATTTTTTAACCTTGGCATTCCTCCATTTTTAAATATTTACATCTAAATGTCCGGGATAGTTATTGATAACGGAGCAATTAATATGTTAAACAATAATTCCACATCATTTATAACTATTGAGCACGCTTTGACTCTCAAAATGGGTTCAGCTATCTTTTTTCTTTGTTACTTGTTACGTCATAAAGAACATTATGATAAACTCTAGAACTCTAGATCGATACGCGCCTCCGCGATATTTCTGTTATTCGCTATAGGAATGTGTACCAGGGTTTCCTCTGAACTATAGATTGGTAGACTGAAATCTATGGCAATAAACAACCACAAGGCCGTTGCTCTTTCTAAAACAAAATGTTAATATTTAAGTGTGTTGGAATCACTCACGTAAGGGAAGGACTAAGCTATTTATTTATAATTGAACTGTCTGGTAGCAATTTTTGGATGAGGTGTTCTGGTTTACAAACGCACGCTTAGGTACGTGGAGTCCCAGCGTAATCCTTAGAAATGGCATCACTTCCATGACTGATTCATATAGTACTTAGTGCACCTACTAGTCGCAGCGATTAACTAACCAGCGATGACTAGCTCGTTTGATCATTCCACAACGTAACAAAGCTGACAACACTCCAGATCATTCAGCTTTTTATCATTTTAATACTACGATTTGGATACATTCTCATGTTGACAAATAAAGAATTGATATACAGTAATACTACTATTAAGGTACCGTTATTTACCGTATGTACGTATACATCGCAATAAACAGTAACTTTCACTGTTCTACGTGATACAGAATATGTAGGGCGGACGCAGTTTCTGGACCAGAAAAGGCGCTATTGCCTAGCTGCCCATTGTTTCCAGCATCAAGTTGCACGAGGTCCATCTTACGCAAATACATCATTGACTCATTGTCGCATTGTGGTTATATATCTTTGCGGTATTAATGGACTGGTTTGCTGAACTGGTCTACTTGTGTCAGTTGTAACAAACACGTATTACTTAGCTGAAAGAGCTTCTGTTCACTTCGCGTGATGTTATCGGTCCAGGAAAATGTACGCTTACGTGTGTGCGCTTTAGTGAATCAATGGTAAGCTACCGGTTAATTGCTCCCATCAGGCGTCCTGTAAGTTCCTCTCGTGGATACAATAAAAAGTGCACAAGTAGTCGCAACATTATACACGCACATATAAATATTATAAATCCTTTATGTTACATGAAATCAAATGCATAAAAAATTATTATAACTTTTTCATGTCAATGGTACCCAGCAGTTACGTGTTTACTGTACCCGTAGATATACATTAATAAATAATTTTAATTCTCGTTGGTCGTGTTGGTAGCAAGTGCGATTGCCGATCATGTAGTCCTGCGTTCAATTCCCGGGTCGAGCACTATAAAATAAAAAATATTTAGATTTTCTAGAAGTGACGAGTGGCTCGGCGTCTGGATATGTACATGCATGCATGGCAATAGGCTCGCCACCTATTGCATAGTGGGACGTAAACATAACTGGTGAAACGTGGGAGTCTTCTACATTCCTCTAGCTACCTCTTCGGAGATAATAGGCGTGATGTTACGTTTTTAAACTTTTATAACATATCAGCGGGCAAACATTTTATTCAAGGTATATGAAATTCTGTCACGTTTGAAGACAAAATGCTGAATGCGTCATACAATAGGTAGTCACCATAGAGCCACCATTGAATTTAAAACAATCGCCTGATGACTAATGCTGATAAATTGAGGTAATATATTAATATCACATATGATTTTCCTATTCATTGAGTGTACTAAGGGCTATGGTAAAATATAATGCCCTTTTTAGTCTTATTTATTTGCCTTCCAACAATTTGGTAGACTATTCACCCACTTTAACATGCACCAACTTTATCAGTTTTTACTTCACTAGTGTAGGTAACCTGTTGTACCTAGGCCAGGTTTTTGTATTTTGATTTAAAAAAATAATGGTGCTAGCTGCACCTGTCCAGTGTGCATGTATGGAAAGATTATTTAATTAAATTCAAAAAACCGCGTATGTTTTCAAAAATATAGGACCACTAGCCATTTGGAGACAAAAAGGGAAAACTGTCCTAGGTACAACAAACCAGATGTACCTTGGACAGTGTCCGTTGTATGTATCATGGACAGGGACAGTACAGGATAGGACAAATAATATTAGTAATAATTAGTCAATTATATTAATATTTCAATAAACGATAAAAATACAGTTATTAGCAACAATATTTAAGTAAAACTATTGTTTTTTAAAAAACTTCTCCCATCTATTTTATGCTAATTATTGTTAACAACATTTTGGCATCGAATCACATAATTTTATCTTGCAATGAAACTAATTTATTTATCTTGTTATCGTTAAACATACATTCTACCAAAACATCCATTAAAATCGCTGGATGAATCAAAAATAAATCATAAAAAGACTGAAGACGTTACAACAACAACAAAATAAAAAAACTTAAGAAAGTACAAAAAAAATGTCCGGCTCAGACTTTCAAATATTATTTTGAGATTAATTATTATTCGCCTGTATTTAATTAAATAGTAGGTATTTACCAAAAATACCAGTATATCTCAATTTCTAGAACATTATGTATTTTGTGTCGAGCGCAGGTCTTTTCAACTTTTGCCTTGCTTCGCACCATTTTACCTATAACAATGCGATAAGTGCATATATTTTTAATACTGTGCAATGATACTCATAATAAGGTATGGAAATAATAAAATGAAGAATAATAAAATAGGTTAATAATTATTATTAACCAATTTTACACATAGGTACATGCAATTGTACCATCTTTGGCCAAAGAACTCACGACGGATTTACGAGTTCCTAGCCTTAACTGTTTTACGATGAAACTGAGATATTACCGATAAAAAGTTGGAGTAATAAAGTCGTTTTATATGTTATTAATTTTTAATACGTTGCTTTATTTTACTCATAAATAAACTACTAAATAAATAAAATAAACTACTCATAAATCATGTTTGTCCTTAAGTACCTTACACGTTTTTAAATTTTAACGTATATTCAATTTCACAAATAACGACATTATAAGCTATATTTTAGTGCCATCTATTAAACAACTCTAATACAACATTTACCTCACACTTATATAATCCTTGTAGTTATTTGATACTACCATAGATGTCGCTTTAGCCGAATTACTTCATAATAAATTACAGAGGGCGACACTAACGAAACGAATTTACACAACATGAGCTTTTGAAATGGAAATTTATCAAGTTTCTTATTCTCTCTTAGTCTCTTTTTAACAGATTATTGTCTATGAGAACAGTTCTGTTTAATAATTTCAATGTCAGCAAATTATTCTTGTTTTTTTTAGTTTTAGTGGCGGACATGAGTCCGCCAGATTGCCGCGCCGCGATTGTCACGATCGCGGGAGCAGGAGTACAGCGGGATAAGCAGCCGCCGCCGCCGGCACTGCCGGCAGTACATACTTGTTCGTCACGGTGACAGGTGCCACGCGGTGCCCGCGCAAGTTACTCGCGCTCGCGAATCAAGCTCTTTTGTTTATAACACTTGTTGTGCTCTCCGTTGAGTGAAACCTGGACGACGGTAGGGTTGCGCAGATGTTTAAGTCAATTTGTAAAATGTGAACTTTTAAAGTGTCGTGAGAGTGTTCAGAGAAGTACCGGCTTTACTAATTATGTCCACAAGTATAATTCCAATTCAGAATTCCATATAAACTATGTTTGCAATTCTTCAATGGATATTAGTGGTGTGAAAGTTGCTGATTAAAGCACAGTTTTGG
Organism: Jemadia pseudognetus; assembly: GCA_018244755.1. NCBI lineage: Eukaryota > Metazoa > Arthropoda > Insecta > Lepidoptera > Hesperiidae > Jemadia > Jemadia pseudognetus. The sequence goes on from DWTO01000339.1 coordinate 21,645, forward strand.
ATTTAGCTGTAAGTAGCAGTAATCTTGTAAAACATGATCCAGCTTAACAGTAAATAGTTTATTTAGGTTGAAGTTTGTCAATATCGTTTGTGTGAAGTACGAGTAGAGCTTTATAGTGAAGTACATATAGTACAGATATTGGTTGATAGAATAATGAGAAAATACACGTGTCTCATAGATGTTGCAGTGTTTTGTTATGGAGAGCATTGAGCACGGACACCGCGAGGCCACGACTGAGTTGAATGCCCGCTACCGTGACCGTCGTCGCCGTTTCATCCGATCGCAGCCACTATTGCCTCACCTTCACAGTAGTCTAATTTAACTTGGTTTGCACAAAATATCCTCAATGAGTCAAATAATACGACAAACAAAGATACGAACACAGCACAGACGTGTCTGTGCTTTGGTAGTTAACAAACGGCGCTTCTTACGCTTTCTTTGAAATCTTACATCGCATTACACTAGTGGCAGCCAAGATACAATACGTACATCTTGAATAAATAAGTAGGTACATACTTCTACGCACTTCTATGTAGTATCGAAATTTTAAAATAAACCATCATCTGAAATAAAATCCGAAAAGTGGTTTTTAATTATTTTTCGAATAAAATACACCATAGTTACATTTTAATTTCAGCCTGTATGACTGTATTTAGCTTAGAGTTACTGGTTTCCAACAGGTACGAAAGAGTAAGCAGAGTGGTGCTCTTTTATTTAATTTTGCATGTTTGTTTGTTTGTATGTTAGGGTGGAATCTTGCAAATTAGACCCACTTCCCGGTGTCCGATTGAGCTGAAATTTTACATACTGGTTCAGTCCCGATGACAATGCATGTTTATGCTAAGTATGACGCGATACTGCTGCCAGGATTAGCTCCAGACGAGGGAACTCCTCAACGGTTAACAGTAG